>JANZLD010000003.1:56708477-56724521 GCA_026413575.1 Erythroxylum carthagenense
ATTGGAGATGTTATCAGTGGTGAGGAATCCCTTCCTTGTGACGCGCGCGTCCAGATGTCACGTAAGACGTCAGACTCTTGTCGCACCAGGGAGGGGTTCCAACAACATTACTATTCCGAAGAGGCAAGGAGGATTGGGGATCATCTCGATTACTTAAATGTAGATAGTTTTAATTTGTAGGAGGATCTGTAAATTATTCACTAATAGTAAAGCACTGTGGATCAAAGGGGTTAATACGTATCATCTGAAAGATAAGAGTTTTTGGCTGGATAATTCTAAAGATTATTCTTGGATATTCAACCATATGCTTAGTCTACGAGACATGATCTATCCTTATATCAAGCATCAATTGGGAGATGGAGAGGATATATGATTCTGGTTTGATAATTGAACCAACTTTAGTCCACTCATCCATAGACCATAACTTGTTCAACTCAGACGTAGAATTTATGTTAATGCTAGAGTGTCATCATTAATCCAAATTGGAGATTGGGTTGGAAATTTCAAAGGTTTTTCCTTGCTCCAAACATTTATGAAGGGCTAAAGAAGGATAACATCATATGGAATGTACATTCTAAAGGTCTACTTAATAAAATATTTTGTCATCATATGCTTATTAACAATGTTAAAGTTGTGTCTTGGTGTGAAATGCTTTGGAAATAATCTTTAAATCCCAAAACTGCAATTGTCACTTGGTTAGTGATTAAGAATATGCTCATAACTAAAGATAAATGGCATGAGGTATACGATCCAATATGTGTCCTGCATAAGCACATGAATGAATGTAGAAATCTATACTTTAAGTGCAACTACATTGGAGCAAAATTCAGGTTATGTTACTATTAGCTAACTACACATTTGCATGGAAGGAGGCGTCGGAGATGATCATAGGTTGTACTATGTAGGGTAAGGTGGATGATTTGATCATAAAGACATCCTTTATTACAGTTATCTATTCCATTTAGAAGGAAAGAAACAAGAGACTATATAAAGCACTTAAGAAGGTACATATCGGCTAACCGATCATATTGTAAGCTGGATTCATGTAGTGTTCATAGCTAATTTCAAACAAAACTCAATTAGTCAAAGGAATTGGTTGTTGTAATACTAGTTGTGGTAGGTATTTATTTGTAATTGTTCGTAATGCAATTTTATTTAAGGATAATATGACTCATTGTAATGGTTAAACCAAGAGGTTTCGGGTTCGATCTTTGTCTTTGGGAATGCAGCAAATTTTTGGGCCAGCAGCAGTCCTCGCAAAGGATGTATCAATACCGTGAAGGGAGATTAGTCACAGGCTTCGACTCAGTAGACATCTCCCGAGAGGACCCAAAAAAAAAATTGTAATGGTTAAAGTTGAAATTCTAATGCGATAATCTTTGCATCTCAGAGACGGATTGATAATAGTCAGATGTTAAGGGCCTGTAACGGTACTCTAATAAACGCTAGTTGTTTCTTCTTTTAGGGCATACAAATCTAAAGTTCAGAAAGGCACAATTCTTAAACATAATACAGAAAAATTGCAATAATTATAAATGTCATTAGTTATGACTAATACAGAAAATTGCAATAATTATAAATGTCATTAGTTATGAGCCTCGTATGCCTAATAATTGCATTTACCATTATTTAGTTTGTTTTTATTTTTCTAAGATTTGCCTCCGACTGTGACATTATTTCCTTAAACCCTTACAAACGCCTCCTCAGACACCCACTTCGCCGTCGTCGCCGCTGCCACCATCGTAATGAGTCTAATAGCAGGCTCGTACGAGAAATTCATATGGGGTTTCAAACTCAAACCCACAAAACACGATCTCTCCCAAACCAACCTCACTCTCACCCAAACCTTCTCATACCCATCCCACCTCGGCCCCATCACCACCGCTGCCGCCGCCGGACCTGTAGCTGCCTCGGGCTCGTCCGACGACACCATCCACCTCTATGACCTATCTTCCGCCGCCTCCCTTGGATCCCTCCACCACCACACCGCTTCCGTCACCTCACTCTCCTTCTTCACTCCTCCCTCCCTCTCCTTTCCCCGCAACCTCCTTTCCGCCGCCGCTGACGGCTCCGTCTGCATCTTCGACGCTGATCCTTTTGTCCATCTCAAGACCGTCAAAGCCCACAAGAAGGCCGTCAACGATCTGTCGGTCCACCCCTCTGGGAAGCTGGCGATTTCTGTTGGGAGAGACGAGTGCTTGGCGATGTTGAATTTGGTGAGGGGAAGAAGGAGTTTTTATTGTCGGTTGGGGAAGGAGGCTAGTTTGTTGAAGTTTGATCTGGGTGGTGAGAGGTTTTTTATGGTTACTGAGCAGAAAATTGGTGTTCATGAGGCTGAAGATGCGAGGCTGGTTGTTGAGCTTGAGTGTCCTAGAAGAGTTCTTTGTGCTGCGCCTGGTGAGGTTAGTTTTTGATTTTTGAACCTCATGTTTGATGATTTTGGAAATAATTGGTAAATGTTAAGCGGCTGAAGTAAGGTTTCGGGCTTGCATGTTAATCTCGTTTCAATATAAAATATCAATAAAGATTAGGTTTTTGTTACTTTAGAGATGAAGTTTGTTTCATTTAGGGCTTCTCTGGCCTTGTGCAAGAGATTTTAATTTGATGTAGTACATCAAATTTCCTCCTCACATGGAAATACTTATTATTTTACTAGTTTTGTGAGAGCTGTTTATAAGCTGCACAAACTTATAGGTATGGCTTTTGGTAAGAGCATAGACAAGTTACAAACAGTATGATATGGGTTAGATTTATTTACTGAAGATAATGGGTCTTCCAAAATGTAGTTTTCTTTCTTTAACAATTTCAAATCTTTTTTCTGTATACTGTATATCTAAGTTGTGCTTGACAAAAGAGGGCAGCAGCATAATAGACTCCACAATCATACAGTAAATTTGCTATACAAACAAGCTATCCACAATGTTTACAAAATGCAGATGATAGGGGAAACAGTGCCTTGTCTTACTAAACTCAGGACTATCAATTTCTGTTGTCTACATGCTTGATCAATTGATTGTTTAATTTTGAAAATACGCAAAAATCAGTTGAGTAATTTATTTCAAACATCACAAGAAATACCCAACTTGGGAAGCTCAAGTTTTTTCTTAAGATGCTATACCAATTTTCGTATCTCTAACCACCGGAAAGTCAGTGTACTTGGAAAAGACAAAACATGATACTAATAGAAGATCAATTTAAAGCACTGATTTGGGTTCTTATATTCTTATTAGCTAAGTTCATTATACTTTTTAATAAGCTTTTTACGTCCCTGTATTTATTCGCTTTACTTTTGACAGAATGGACTTCTGTTTAGTGGGGGTGAGGATCGGAACATCACTGCATGGGATACAAAAAGTGGTAAAAGTGCATATTGTATTGAGGATGCGCATTCTGCTCGCATTAAAGGCATTGTAATTCTGACAAGAAATGATGGTGTTGGTGCTGATGATCCATATCTATTGGCATCTGCTTCATCGGATGGGGTTATTCGTGTTTGGGATGTTCGCATGGCTTTCAAGGAGAAGCCAAATCCATTGGCTGAGGTCAACACAAAATCCAGGTTGACTTGTCTTGCCGGATCTTCTCTTCGATGTGAGTACTGTACTTGTCTAATATAGTTTCCTTCTTATTTCCTCTACTATCAAATCAGCATTACGTCTGTTATCTGGTTGCCTATTTCCTTTCTTTCATTAATACAAGTTTGCTATTGTCTTCCTTTTCTTTTTGGGCCATCCTTTTCCTGATAAGCTGCAGTTTTTTGTCAACTTTTGTTTACACAAATGGCGTTCCTGTTCATGGTTTTGTTTTCCTTGACTGTACAAATTGATTGCTTTCCATTATCTAGTGGGCTTTCATGAGAGTCAATGATGATTTACTGGTTTCTCTCATTGCCATGAACTGTCGGATGCCATCGCTTCTGTTTTCTGTTAAAGGATACACTGTCCTGCTCTGATGATTCAATCTTTTGTCTTCTTATTTTGCTTCTGATCTCTCCCAGCTTCAAAGCGACCGCAGATGGGAAAAGCTGTTCAAAAAGAAAAGGTGGATGCAGCAGGGGAAGATTCATAGCATAAAACAGTTGCAGAATTAGGACTTGGTGTAAGCTATCTAAAACTTGATGTGTATATCACATAATGGTTGTGGTTTCTGTTGATTCCACTCAGTTTTGACGTTGGAAGAGTTTGTTCGTAGTTAACATATTTAGATATAAACATGGCTGGCTCCTGGATCGTGCTTACCGAGTATGCACTACGGACAGTTTCGAAGTCGGACTGCTTGCTTTGTAGCAGTAGTATGAAAAAGCTATGTAGATTACGCAGTAAGCTGCAGACCCTCGAAATTCAGTTTTTTTGCATACAATGGATTCATTTCCAGGCAACAAGTACGGATGAAAGTGAAAGAGACAGTACTCCAAGTAATTTTTAATGAGTTAACAGTTTTTTAAGTGAATAAGGTGTAGTTGAGATTGGGAGGCTAAATCATGCAAAAAGGAAAAGGTAATGTTAGAAAGTTGTCTTATGGTCCAAACTCCAGTACAACTAGAAGAAGAGTGGACCGATAAATTTTATGAGGTACACCCACTAAACGTTCTTAAGCTCCTATGCTTTGTGTTACACATTAGTCCTAAGTCTTTTATTTATGTCAATCGATTGTTATATTTAATAAAAATATATTAAACAATTAATAAACATTGCATGCTTAGATTCTAACTTGGTTTCCATAAAATAATTAACGTGTGCAAACTAGAATTTGTATTTGTTATGATTCAAGTTGGTATTTACCAACATTATGGATACTGCACCAACATTCATACCGAATTTAATTCTAATTCTATTACAATACTGATTAATATTGGGTACTGTTTTAAATTATTTTTTAAATTTATAAAATGATTCTTAAATTTTTTAAAATTTCAAAATAGTTCTTTAATGTATTGTAGAGTATAATTAATAATTTATCAAATTGTTTCCAAAAATTATAATAATTGAAATTTAAAATAACAATAATTTATTTATTATTATAATATTATTTTTCACATATTTGTAAAATTATGAGTTTAATTTAATAAAAATTAACTTAAATTCATATACATTATAAAGACAATGTTTTTTTTAATTACCATAATATTTAATTTTTTAAAAATAAATAATATTAATAAAATTAGAAATTTGTACATGTTTTATAAAACAAGCAAGTCATACATGATACATCCCTCCACAACGCAAAAATATTTAATATCTCAATAGGTACTTGTCCATATCTTGATTTCTCTATAACTTTCAAAAAGAAAGTTTAAGTTTCTCTAGAGGTTGCTTTACTTTCTCCTCACATATCTTATTCATGCCATTTTTTTCTTTCTCTAGTCAAGAGTTTAGCAATTAAAAACAACAAAGTTTTGATTGTTATATAACAGTCACCACTCACCCAAAAGGATACTAAAATAACTAAATTGCGCCAATGTGGTATTTTTACGGCTTGGTGAATTATGCGTGGTTCCTCAGTCTACGGTAGAGGGTGACGAGTAGCATTGAAAGTTTTGGGTTTATGAATATTGTTTTTAAACCTGGCAATCATCAGATGAAGATAGATAGATTGGTTTTGTTGTTATGATGGTGATGAGGGAAAAATTAGATGGTGCCATTGGTGATGAACAAGTGGGCTGTTGAGGAATTGACGAAGAAGTTTATGCATGGGCAGATAGTGCTGGTCGTACAGGTGATGCCACAATGGGAATAATTTGATGAGACAGAGGTGGAGAGGTAATGGTGTCGGAGGTAGAGGAGATAGACGATTGGTTGAGTGACGTATATAGAAGTTGATCATTGATGAAGACAACATGACGTTATGTATATATTTTGTTTGTGCTCAGATCAAGGCATAGGTATGCAAACTGAGTAGAGGAGTAGCCAACAAAGATACATGGCGTAGATCTGGGTTGGAGTTTATGCATGGTGTAAGGATGAATCTAAGGAAAACAGAGACAATCAAAAGAGTGTAGATGCTTGTAACTGGGTGTCTGATTAAACAATGTTTAAAGCGGAGTTTTCATACTTAGTATCGGTGTGGGTAAGCGATTGATGAAATAAACAATGGTGCAGGTGGCATAGGACCAGTAGGTTACGGGGAGTTTGCTATGATGAAGAAGAGTTCTAGTGGTTTCAATTATATGGCAATGACGACGTTCAGATATCCCATTTTGCTCGGGAGTGTGTAGTGGAGTTGTAATGTGATTGATACCATGGATGGCCAAAAAATGTTTTAGTTTGATAAACTCCCCTCCATTATCAAAGTATGAGGTTTTGATAGGAGTTTCAAATTGGTTTTCAACAAGCTTTCGAAAGGCGGCAAATCTAGACAAAACATCTGATTTGTTTTTTAACATGTAAACACAAATGTATTTAGTAATGTGATCAACAAAAATTACGTAATAACGAAAACCATCGGAGCAGGACCCCAAACATCAGAAAATATTATTTCTAAAGGTTTAGAACTTTACAAATGAAGAGCTGAAAATTGAAGCTTGTGACTCTTTGCGCACTGACAAGAAACACACATATCAGATGATACCATACGTGATCCTAACTTGTGGTTTGACTGAAGAAAGTTAAGCACTTTATTTGATGGGTGACCTAGTATGTGATGGAGTACTAGTGGACTTGGAAGACTGGTATGAAAAACAGCTGGTTTGCTCATCGAAAGACATAGAACATTGTGGGAAGTACTGTTTGGGTCTGTAAATCCTTCACCTGAAAGTAGTTAGGAAAGAATTCAATAGATATGTTATTTTTGGTGCACAATCTTTTAATTGAAAGAAGATTTTTATTTATTTTTGACACATGTAGAACGTTGTCAAAGAGGATAGATTTCGTTGTCGTGGGAAGAGAGAAACTACCAATATGATCTATTGAAACTTCATAACCATCTCCAACCTGCAAATTATCATCCCCTCTATACGGTGAATGCATGGACAAATTATTCAAGTCATTGGTGACATGATGAGTAGCACCCAAATTAAGAATCCACTGTCCTTTAGAAGATGATCCTTCCGTGTGAATATTATAAGCACCTGGACCATGATTTGTACGTTAAGTAGACTGTGTATGTCTAGTTTGATTTTTGATTGGCTTCCCATATAGTAGCCAACAGGTCTTGGTTATGTGATGAGGTTTGTCACATTATTGGCAAATGATCTTTTGCTGGTCAGGCATGCTATGAGTAACGAGTGAGCTTGGATTGTTGGTTTTGATTACTGGTGGGCGACTTGATGATCCAGTGTTGTTGGGACGACCATAGCATCATTGGTAGCCTAATCGCTATTTGCATAAGACATGCACAGATGGCGCTTGAACATATTCTTCTAGCCGTGTTTGTCTCTCCAGAAACTGCATAAAGTCAACAAGCTTTTCATGCAGATCATCAAAACCAATTGGAGTCTCTCCAGCACGGATCGTAACACTAACATCTTTGAAATCAGCAGACAAACCATTCAAGGTGTGGATTACCAAATCTGTATCATCTATTGGTAAACTGACAATTGCAATCTCATCTGCAATGCCCTTGATTTCCTTCAAATATTCAGAAATAGTCCTACTTCCCTTCCGAATGCAAATAAGTTTTTCTTTGGAAGAGTGAACAGAACCAAGAAGTGTGGCAATATTCGGAGCAATGGTGGTTAACAATGCATGGAGGACAAACTGATCTTGTCGAATCTAGATGTCCAGTTCCGGACCTGTTGTATCTAGATAAGGAATGGTTCCATCAACTTAGCCTTTAATGTTGTAACCGATGAGTAGTTCACTAACCTGTACTCTCTAGGTAGGAAAATTGTACCATTTAATTTGGACTCAGACGAAAAACCTATGTTGAACATGATCAGGTTTTGAGGGATTGTGGCTTCGGTATTGACACCAAGTGTAGCTGTAGCTGTAGATTCAGTGTCTTGAGACATGTTTTGTGTTTATGTTGTTTAGGAGATAGAGATGGAAGTGGTTTAGGACAAAATGATAATGTCGTTAAGCCAATAGCTCTAATAACATAAAAGGATACTAAAATAACTCAAGAAAGGTTGTGAATGTATTACGCAATGTACATGAAATTTATACAAAAGGATTGTTGTAACAAACTGAATGATGAAGTATCTAAGAGGATATACATGAATGATAAAGTATCTGTGTGGATATACATTGTAGATATACACTAACTAGTTCCTATTATCACTAGCCTACTTTTATTACAATTGTGTCTCTCAATCTCTCTTTGTCTGTGTTTGTTGTGTTAATAGATGGAGATGGAGAAGAGCTCATGGGAAAAATGGGTAGAAGAAACATTTTGATGCTTGATTCACTCAAAGTTCTTCATTCTCTTAGACCCATTTACCTCTCAAGCGACCCACATCGGTAAGGATTGATCCTCAGTTGAAATCTTTAAGTAATTTTGACTCGTTTTCTTTTTCTCTTTTACGAATAAGTTTGGCTATGTATTGTTGATCGATGTTTCACTGGTTTCTTATGCCTCACACGGAAGAGTGGAAAGTTGTTGGAGAGAGAGAGACAGAAGTGGAGGAAGAGACAATGGTCGAGAGTTGCCGGAGAGGACGGTCACCGAAGAGGAGAACAGAGAGAGAGAGAGAGTGAGAGCAACAGAGTAGCATTGGGATTGGGGATTCAAGGATTTTTTTTTTGCAACTTTAAAATTTACAGTATTGGTCAGTTTTTCAAATATCAGTCAATATTAGATGAAATTACCGATACCTATCGATATCGACAACTAGTACTTTTATACTTAGTTTCATACCATTTTTTTGTCGTTACGGTATGAAACTCATAACTTTGGTATTTTCTCCCAAGATCCATTTATAAAATATGTTTAAATTTTAGAAAATATAATTTTTTTAAAAATTATTAATTCATTGATAAAATTGAATCCAAGTATAGCGTACAAGTTTAACTTGGCTAGCTAAGAAACCAACTTAATGAAGAGATAATAGTGTAACTTAAGCAACCATATAGTAATGCAACTCTTAGCAACTTTGTGCGCTAATGAAATAAGGAGAAATTCTTAATGATGCAGAGTCTTTCAAATTATAAATCCCATAAACTAAGCAGATGGGGACTCATTGACCATGCTAGGTTACAGGCTAAAGTAGTTATCTTACTATATTTAGAAGTTTTTGCATTAAGTTTTCATAGGATTCTTATTCCTTTCAAAAGATTTTCTTGTTTATATTACTCCGTATATAGTAGACTAAGGTTCTAAAAGCCAACTTAAACATTTTTAAATATTCTCGTCTAAAGTTTCAATTTGGATGCCGAAAATATTTTCTCAAACAATGAAGAATAGTTAAACTAAAGAACCTCTGATCTTTAACTTGTTTTTAATTACAAGTCAAAATATGAAAGAGTTGAAAGGGAAAATGGAAGAATCCCATACCGATTTGCTAATTTTGCTTGACTGGAGGCCCCAAATAAAGTTCTTTATATGAGGTTGAAGATAATTTCTTGAAATTATTAAAAAGCTAGTAAATTTCAACAGGCCTAGAGGAATTTGGAGTGTACTAAGGTAAGATATCTCCAATACCTCTAACTCGACAAGATATCTCCAATAACTCTAACCCTTCTTAAAAGATGAGCTTAGCAGTTCCAAGTTTTTTTGGTTGATAGTTCCTCCATTTTGGTGTTTATAGGTATATGGAGCTTAAGAGAGTTCTTCTAGTTTGTATAGTGGACTTCTTTCATGCGAACAGTTAAACTAGAAAAAATTATTTTCCCTATCCCCTGTCTGGTGCTTGATGAAAGGTTGTTGGAAAATCCCTTAGGTTTGCAGATTCTTACGAAATAAATGATCAAATAGGCAAATTTGATTATGATATTTAGTGCTTGATTTTAGGAATCAATTTAAAGATATTATTGTGATAGCTATCAAATACATTAGATTTTCTGATATATTTTAGCTCTATATAATGAGCTAAGTTGTTGTCAATAAAGTCTTCTCTATACATATCTCTTCCTAAAAAAACCAACAATTGGTATCAGAGCTCTCTTGATCTTAAGGGACCTCTAAACCTACAAACTTATAACTCATAACTCATTCTACGCTTTCTCACACCACAAATCAAAAACCACATGTCAATAGATTTAGAATCATCATTCTTTGCCACTACTCTGCCAGTGTTTGATAGTAGAAATTATCTAAGCTGGATGTTTAAATGGAGGCCTTCCTTGAAACAAATGACTTATGGGAAGCTGTAAATGAAGACTAAGATGTTCCGAACTTGCCTGCAAATCCAACGATGGCTCAAATCAAAATCCACAAAGAAAAGAAACAGAGAAAATCCAAAGCAAAAGCTTGCTTGTTTTCAGGAGTCACACCAATAATTTTTTCCAGAATCATGCTCAAGACGAGCAAAGAAATTTGGGATTTCTTAAAAGAGGAATATGCAGGGAACGAAAGAATCAAAGGAATGCAAATGCTTAAACCAAATGTGAGAGAAACTAAGCAAGCTATAAACGATCAACTTGAGGAGGATGAATTATTTTAACATTAAAGCTCTGCAACTCCTAAGGCAAGGAGGAGTTTGTTGGAAAATCCCTTAGGTTTGCAGATTCTTATGAAATAAATGATCAAAGACTAGGTCTTAGGCAAATTTGATTGTGATATTTAGTGCTTGATTTTAGGAATTAGTTTAGAGATATTATTGTGATAGCTATCAAATAAATTAGATTTTTTGATATATTTCAACTCTATATAATGAGCTATGTTGCTGTCAATAAATGAGTGTCTTCTCTGTACATATCTCTTCCTAAAAAAACCAACAAAGGTTGAATAAATTCCCTCTCTAGTAGAATTTGCTTTAAGTTCCAAGAACAACATTGCTATGGCTTGATTGTACAAATGTTTTTGATCTTTACAGAAATACATATGCATCTATTAGACCCAAAAAGTCTCTTTATCATAGCAAATTCTCTAAGTCTTTTTACTAATAGGATTTTGCATATGAGTCTAGAGCTTGTGATGCTTAGTCCTTTACTAACTTTTAGGTTTATTTTATTCTAGCTTATCTCAAAATAATTTTGTCTGGAATCAGTGCCACTCTACAGGAAATCTTGAATAATTCATTCAATTGACTTTAGTATCTCCTATAGTATAATTAAGTTAGAAAACAAGTAAGTGTAAAGGTAACTAAGCATAGAAATCACCAGTTAGAGTCTTCCCCTATAGTATTAGAATTTACTATGCCAATTGTTAGCTTCATCTGGATTGATTCAACAAAAGGTAGACATTCCACATAGGTTAACTTCCTTACTATGATTGGTAATCTTAGTATTTGATCGAAAGTTGGAGATGTTTGATACCTTTTAGTATTGGCTATACCATTAGTTTCAACATTAACTCCTATAAAGAGGAAAATTGAGCTTTTACTTGAGTTTAACTTCAAACCTAATATTTAAAGATATCTAGGGAGTTGAGCATAAAGACAAGTGATCTGGGACTAGTACCATAGAAAAATATTTGCAAACATCAAGCTAGAAATCCTAAGTCTCTTGCACTTATAATGAAGTTTAAGTTTGGTTCTCTAGAGATAGATAACTTTATTAGTCGAGAAAAAACCTATATCTTTAATGCAACAAATAAGGTAAAAGTGAATCACCTTGTTTAATTCTCTTGGTTGCTTTAAATACCTCAGTAGGTTCAGCATTTACAAGTTGAATAGAAGGTTAAAGTAACTTACAATTTTATCTAATGGACGGATTTTGAGGGAAAACATAAGCTTGCAATGAGGAAGTTCTAGTTTAAAGAGTCAAATTCTTTTGCAAAATCAATCTTTATGATGCAACTCTTAATTTGTTTTTTCAAAGTGATAGCCCTTAAAAATATCCTAGGCTTATAGAATGTTGTCCATAGTATTTTTCTTATGAACAAAGACACTCTAAGTAAGACTTATGATGTTTGGCATTATATATCTTTCAGCCTGTTTGTAAAGATCTTCAAAATCAACTTATATATAACATTACAACATGCAATTCTCCTAAAGTCTTACAAGTTAGAGGTATTTGCCATTTTTGGAATAAGACATATGTAAGTCATATTTAATTTAGTGAATCTTTTCCCCTAATTAAAGAAATCAATCACTAAGTTGATGATCAAATCCCTAGTTTGATCCCACGTTGTTTGGAAAATATTACATTAAAACCATCTTCTTTAATGCCTTTTCTGGATGGATGTTAAAAAGAGTGCTATTAATTTAATCTCTAGTCACATTCCTCATGGTTAGTTCATTGGATAATTGAGCTATGAATGAATTTGAGAGTGAGGCCTTGATCTCCTTTAGAAGCAACTCTATAGTGGAGTTAGTGCCAAATAGCTTCTTGAAGTAATCATAGGCTAGTTATTTAATCTCTTTCTAATCATAGGTGATTAAATCACTATCTTTTTTGTAGGGATGTGATCTTGTTCTTGTTCCGTTCAGCTTGAATGACATTATAGAAGAATTTAGTGTTCTTATCGCCAACCTTTGACCATTGAATCCTAAATTTTTTCACCAGTTGTAATTGGTCATTATTAAGGGAAGTTGTATAATTACTTAGTGCTTTAGTTTTTAGTATTTTATGTTTAGGGCCCGTGGGATTAACAGAAAGGCATTGTTAGGAATTGCAAAGGGCATTGCAAGCTTCATCCTTGTCCATAAGTAAATGGTTTTTATTCTTCCCCTAAATAAAATTGAGCTCATTCTTTATTACTAATGGTTTCTATTAACATATGAAAGCATGAGAGCCCTTGGTTGTAGCATTAAGACCTTTTTCAACAGCCTCTCTAAAGTTAGGGTGGCTCAAAAGAGAATTAAAAACTAGAAGGGAAACTTCGTCTTGCTCCCTGAAACTCTTATTTGGATAAAAATGGAAGTGTGATAAGAAGTTAGCTAATTACAAAAGGTTGTTAAACTTAATAGGAATCTTAAGAGCTAGACAGGGTTAACCATGAACTTGTCTAGTTTTTGTCATTGACACCTATTAGCCAGATTGCTTATTGTACAAGGTGAAAATTACCATTGAAGCTCAGTTCAACTAGGTTTATATTCTTGATTGTAGTGCAAAGATCTTCGTTCCTGTGCTTTATAAGATTATTATAACCTTAAACTTATAAAGCAGATGTTGTACAATTAAAATCACTAATTATAGCCTAAGGGATTACAGGGTTTAAGTTTAAAAGAGATAGTTCATCCTACATCTTCTTGTTGTAGAAATCATAATTTGAAGCATATATGATAGTAATATGCATGATTGAATGGGATTATAAGAGAAGTACCTCATAATGTAGGATTTGTCAAAAAATTCCATCTTTGAAGTTGAACGGCCTAAGGGTAAAGAGAGATAATGATATAACTGTTATAATATGCTCTATGGTTGCTAAGAGTTGTCCAATTTTTCTCTAGAAACCAAAGACCATTGTGGAATTGGATTTCTTTTATGTTAGTTTATACCAAGCCTAAAATTTGGCTACTTAAGGATGAGGAAATCCTTTAGAGTTTGTTATTTATTAAGGCTATTGATGCCTCTCACATTCCATATTAGGAAATTTATTTTTATGGGAGTTAAGTTCCTTCCTCCTCGTTAATTTCCTACCATGGTTGGTAAAGCTTATAGAAGGTTGAGAGTTGTTGAACTTATTATTAGAAAAGTCTTCGTGTTTCTCAGCATTGGCAACTTGGTCTAGTGACATTTCCTTATCCTCTTTGTCACTATATTTTAGTATCACATGTTTCTCATCTTTTCCTTGTGTAGGAGGATTTCGGCTTATTCCTTGTGGTGTAATAGGTTCCATTACTTCTTCATCAATCATTGGCACTTCATCTTTCTTCTTGGTTTGATTCCTTAAGTGGTTAACTTATTGAGCATTATCTTCATCATAACTCTTCTGAGTTGCAGATTGTATCCCCAGAGACTTAGATGACCGTTATGGTTGGTTGGTAGTTTTAAATTTTCCTTGCCCACATTCATATTAGTCAAGTTGGAATCTTGTAGAAGTATCATGTATTTAAGTTTCCAAACTTAGACTTGGTCTCTCTTTGTTGGCTTCCATGGATAAGTAGCTTTTAATGTATCGTCTTCCCGTGTACCATCCTTAGCTAACCTTTTGATTTTGATAACCTCAAAAAGCTCCTTGTCAAGATCAACTTCAATACATATGCGTGTGAAACTAATTCTATTAGGGTTTGTCACGTTTTCATCCAAGATTATGGGACGCCTAACGGAGCTAGCAATATGGCTTATACCCTCAGCTAACTTGTATTTGAGGGATACGTTAAACTAGATAGGGATGAAATTTAGCCTAATGTTATCCAAATACAGCTTTGTTCTCACATTTTTAAAACGTAATAGGTCTATTTTGAATATGCTAAGGTCCTTATTTAATAACCTTATCCCCTTTATCCTTTGAGGTGAATTTAAAAATAAAGCAATCTTTTTAACTTATCAAGACACTTTCCATTCCTAATCGTCTCTAAGTGGTATTCACCTAGTGGTTTACCATCATCTCTAAGTGGTATTCACCTAGTGGTTTACCTGTGAAAATGATAATCTCTTAATAAGAAAATAGCCCACAGCAGCTAATTACCAATTCTTTGCCCCTCATTAGAGAATCTCTTGAGGTGGAGATACTAGGGCATTAACCTAGGTCTTAAGAATATTCTTAAGCTTACTATAAAGGTGAGTGTGTCTCTAACCACTTTGTTCCAAGCAACTTTAGTATGCATAACGTTTACATTATCAACATATGGTGTTATGGGAATGGTTGGAGCATGGGGAAAGCAGGGAATGCTTGGTGGGAGATGTGGTCGTGCATAAAGGGGTCTATTTCTAAGAGTGAGAGGGAAGTCAGGTGAAAAAAATTAAGAGTAACGTTAGAAAGGGATGGAGAGGTATCAGAAACAGTCTCTTTATTACATAGGAGTAAGGCTGCGTACTATTAGATCTTTCCAGATCCCTCTTTATTGCGGAAATTCAGATTGAGTGTGATAATGATAATAATGATGAACATTACAAAAGGATGGAGGGCTCTCTCACTATATTCTCTCGCTTACCAATTCTTCTTTAAGCTATGCTTTTGAAAATTTTATTAAAAGAAAAGAAATATTTAAGATTTATGTTTAACTTTTGACCAACCATAAGTCAAATGTACATTTTATTTTGGGTCATTTAATAAATAGGGTTGAGAAATAAGTACACTGGTCTTCTATCGTGACTATGCACCATATAAAATAATTTTATTACAAGTTAATTCTATTACTAGTTTTAAATTAAGAGATAAAATAATTTTAAATTAAGTAATTAATATTCATACCGTTATAATTTTTTTTAAAAGTTATGTTCTTATAAGTCATTTTACACATAAATTGTTAATACTAAATAGTCAATTTTACCAAACATCAAATGACAAACAGCTAATGCAATCAACTCGTCAAATCAGTTGATAGAATCAGCTATCAACAAACAGCTAATAGAATCAGATAACAGCTAATACAATCAGCTGATTGCTAAACAGGGCCATAAGTTGTTTAAACTTGATGAAAGTGCCAACTAAGTTGGGGATGGTTTTCCTTTCTAGCAGGCTCAGACTGTGTGCATCCTTTTGTGGCTTTGCATAATTGCATCAAAGCGAACCCTAAAGCTTTCTCTAAGGATGTTCTGGAAGATGAAGAACAGAGAAGAAACAGCAAGAACAACCATAGCCATTGATATAAATTTAATATCAAAATTTTGTATAAATTGATTCTGTATAAAAACACAAAATTTTAACTACGTAGCAATGACTAATGATGCCAATTAAAGACATCATAATTTTCAATTGAATTTTTAAATTGATTTTAGAATAAATTCATTAAGACTTATTATAATTTTTATTTTTAAAATTTTTAAAATATTTAAAATTTAGACATATATGTGAATTAATAAGGTATTAAAGCATAACTTCTTAATCATGTATTAGTGAATAAATTTAAATTTAAATTATAAGGTATTAAAGCCTAACTTGCGACTATTTTGTTTTATC
>JANZLD010000003.1:56735708-56750106 GCA_026413575.1 Erythroxylum carthagenense
CTGCGATGCCATGTGGATATTAGTAGAACTGTTCTGGTAGTGCACCTTTATTGTGGGATACGTGTCGGGAGTCCCGAAGTATACCCTACGGTGAGGGAGCGCTACATTACATATTTGAATTGTTTCCATTTACACTTGATTTTCTAATATGACCCAAACTCAATTCTCTTGCAAGATAAAAATATTTCATAATGATGATGCCATGGATTATAAAGATACAAACTTTGTCCACTTTATTGCTTAATAAGGGATTATAATTCAAAGTTCTTATCTAAATATATCATAATAAAATAGTAGAGCAGAATGTAAACATAGGCATATTTTTATACTATTTGAACCCTCCTCATATCCTCTTCTTTTCCTAAAACCTGTTAGGAAGAAGTAACTCTTACTACTATTTACATTATCAATTGTATTCTGCCTCCTTTTATAGTAATATCTCTCCCTATATTCACTTATTCAATTATACTTTTGATTATCAATCTCTCAAGATTTTTTATTATTCTCGCTTTATTCTTCTACAACCTTAAGAGTACACTAAACTAGAACTAAGAGCATGCATATGTTGTTTCCTGTCGACATGTAACATTTTAGGAATATAAAATGTTTTCTACACTTTCAAATTTTCAGGTTAGAGAACTTTCTCAGTATTCTCTAATCTTAATGTATTTTTATTTCCTGAAATTTTTTCCTATAAGCCCATCTTGTAAATCTAACATGTCAACGTGACCAACACTTTTACACTATGGAAGAAAGCAATAACAAAATAACTAAAAACTCTTTCCAACACCAATACTTGGAACTTGCTTCTAGATAAACCAATTGGGTTTATAAAATCAATACTCGCACTGATGTATCCATTAAAAGATATAGAATCTTATTAGTTGATAAAGGGTTTACTTACGAATATAAGTTTTATTTTGAGGAAACATTTGCTCTTGTAGCTTGTTTGACTTTATTCTGTAATCTTATTACAGTTGCTATTAGCAAGCAGCGTGAAATATTCCAAATAGATCTCAAGAATTCATTTCTTAATGGTGATATCCTTGTAGAAGTGTATATGCAATCTTCACTTGGGTATGACCATCCACCTAATAAAGTATGCAACCTTTGTAAAGTCTTATATGGACTGAAGGAAGCTCTTAGAGCCTGCTTTGATAAATTCAAGTTCACTATTGATTGCCTTGGCTTTAAATCCATCTCTTATGATCATGCCTTGTTTCTTTGTAAAATGGATCAAAGATGCACTCTTTTTCTTCTTTATATTGAAGATATGATAATAATTAGCAATGACTCTTGGGATATTTCTACTCTCATATATTTTCTCCATCAATAATTTGAAATGAAATACTTAGACAATCTGAGCTATTTTTGAAGACTTGAAGTATCATTTGATGACTTTGGTTACTATTTATCACAAGCAAAATATGACATTGATCTTATGTTGGTCTTAGTGACACTAAGATTACTAATACTCCACTCGACTTTAGTGATCATATTCTTACTACTAATGGAAATCTTCTTATTGATAACACACTTTATTGCTAGTTAGTTGACAATCTTATATACCTCTCTAACACTCGTCTCGACATTGCCCATGTTGTTCATATTATGATTCAATTCATGTTTGCACCTCGTACCATTCACTTCTTATTTTTTCTTTATGTACTTTGGTACACGATATGCACTTTATTCTATAGGCTTTATTTTAGTCATTCACTGCCACTAGACTTAGGTGCATAATTTGATATTGACTGGGCTAGAGACCTAATTGATCGTCAATCCACAACTGATTATTGCTCTCTTTCTTAGTGCATCTCTCATTTTATGATGAAGTAAGAAGAAAATAATTATCTCTCACTCTAGAAATAAAGTAGAATACTGAGCTCTTATTGACACTACTTTTTAGCTCCTATAGTTACAATTGTTGTTTCAAGATATAGGTTTCCCTTCCTCTTCTTAAGATCATCTCTTTTGTGATAATCACATGCCATACAAATTTCTCGCAACGATGTCTTCCATGAATGAACTAAACACAATTTGTCATCTTATACAACATATTATGCTTATGGCACTATAGAGCTTATTCCTATCTCATTTTAATTGCAAATTGCAAATCTTTCACCAAATCCCATTACCCTGGTGATTTCAATAACTCATCTCTAAACTAAAGTTATCATCTTCATTATTACCTTGAGTTTGAGGGGGGATTAACATATCTTTAGAAGTTAACCAACGATATTGATTTAACTCTAATTTAGTCCTAAAATTATATATATAATTTTAATGTAATTATCACCTTGATTTCTTTTCTTTACTTAGATCATCCAAAGTGTATGAATACCTTTATTGTATACGTGAACACACATAAAGACATATAGAGACTTTTCTATCATTCTTACCTTGTCTCTTTTCTCTTAAAAGCTTTTTCTCTATTGAAGATTTATCATTGTCCCTCTTCACAAGCCATTCTCTTTCTTTTGGAATAAAATCAAGCCATTGAGGAAACAACTCACCTTCCTTTAAACTAGACTTTATCTAACTGAATTGAATTTTGACATAAAAAATGTGAGACAAGTGAAAAAATATTCATTGTCACTATAAGTGGTTTTTACCCACACTCAAGTCTTTAAGAATATCATATCAAAATCACAAAAAACAATATTTTTGTGGAAAATTAGGTGAGAAATGTGTACAAACCTTGAGATATCGACAACCAGGGAAAGATTGAACCAAACTTTAAAACATAACTGAGAAATTTCTTAAACCAAATAACCAAAAATAGAAATCCATAACATATATACAACATAACTCCCCTAAGAGAAAAGGGAAATCTCAAAAGCTTTTTAAGAAATTAATTAAAGGATGAAAGCAAAAAGAGGCTAAAAAATGAGAGATGAAAAGAGAGAGATGAAGATAGAGAAATATATGCACTTAGGGACACTTTTTTTTTAATCTTAATAGGAAATTCAAACATGTAGATAAACACAAGATTTTTCATTATCATATGCATCATTAATCAAATAACTTATTTGAATTTAATTGTATTCTACTAGTTAAAAAAATACTTGTAAGAAACTTATTTCTTTCTCGTAGAAATTATCCCTTATTTATATTGTGTATTGTTTAGATGATATTTATTAGTTTTTTTAAATGATCATTATATTGTATATACAGATAAGTGAAGATTATTAATTGTTCTTAATACTTAATAATTGAAAGGTTTCACTCCAAACTCATCAATTATGTATATTTATTATCATCTCTCACTAACATATGATGGGTTTAGTTGATAATATTTCTTCATGTTCTCACACTTATCCAATAACCCATGAGATAACCACATGACGAGAGTTTATGGCCATATATATGATAAGAATATATGAAATATTGATTAATGAATCGATTTTTTAGTAGATTTTGTATGTTGTACCCTAGGTCGTATCTCGTACTTGAATCTCCTTTGATCTTATTTATTTCATTATATGCTAAATTCATTCAATTATGTTACTAAGAGTTTTTGTCCACTTTTAAATACATAGTTTTTTTAATGAAAGTTACTAATTAGAAGAAGCCCTTCCTCTATTCTAAATTTTCTTGAATTGAATTGAATTGAATTTACTTCCTTAGAGCTGCCCTATAAGATCATTTTAAACATAATCTTCTGGTAACATTTTAAAGTAGCAATGCTTAAATTTAATTCTTAAGAATTAGACAAGAGTTTTTAAGTTATATTATGAGGCTTACGTATCCTCTAAAGTCTCACACAACATAAGTAGAAATCTTATAACTTACATTAATCCCTTTTTATGGTTGTTTTACCATACATGGTAATAGTTATGTGCCATATATAATATTGATTCCTATAAATGTGGAGTGTATGTTTTTTTTATAAATTCAATATTGTACAGGTTTTGACTCAAACATGATTAATGTTTAACTTGAATTCACTTGTCTACTTTTAAATTTATGAATTTGAACTCTTTTGTGTAACTTAAGATAGATATAATGACAATATGATCCCTATAAAACAATTTCTTTTTGACTTATCATCTAAGTCAACTTTCATGATTTAAGTTTCTTACTTTAGCTCAAAATTATTACCTTGACAATGAACTTAAATCCTACCTCACCTTCAGTCATTAAAAAAAAACTAAAAGTGATTGCCTATATTAGATGGTCAACATTTTATATGTATGACATACTCTTCGATTCATACAAAAAATGTCATATAAACTCTACGTATTCTATAATCAAGTACTAAGTGATGCTTATAACTTAATAAATAATGTCAACTCATATTTGCATTTATATATGACAATACATTGAATGAATATATATGGAGAAATGTTAATCAATTACATTTTAAAATTTATATAATCCTAGTGACTTTATATGCCCAATGTATGTATCTTGAGAAATTGGCTTTTTTTGTTGGGTTTTCTACTATATCTCTTGTAGATATATACTTTATTTGTCAATTATATCTTTTACATAATTGTACTTAGTATTTATATACTTAATTTTCATTGAAATTTAGGGTCCTTAGTATAAGCAAATGTTGCTTGCCTATCTCAGTTGATTGTTACTGAATTAGACTCACTTTGAATGACTCTCAAATTAACCAAGAATCATGCAAGCCACACGAATTCTTTTGTTGCTATTGAAAATGCTATAATTTTAGCTTCAATATAGACAAGGTAATGCATGATTATTTCTTACTTTTCTATAATATAACACCATTGTTGAGTTAAAAAAATAAATTCAAATATATTTTTTTCTCATCCAAATCTCCTCTGCAGATACATGGGTATAACTTTGTATACTTAAGTCATTGTCTTAATAATATAAGGCATACTCAACAATACCTTTTAGATGTGTCAATATTCTCTACTGTTTTCTAATGTTCTTGTCCTAAATTTAACTGATATTTGTTCACCATCCTAACAACGAAACAAATATCTAGATGTGTCACCATCCCAACCATGTCCTTCACATAGTCCATTCAAAAAATTAATGCATCATCAAAGGGTGACTACATAAGCGTGTAAATAAACGTTTCTACCAATACCTAACATCAACATATTAAGTATATGTTCGTGTTGTATAAAATGTGTCCTATTATAGTTTATATTGAGACATAGTGTTCTTTGTACTTAGTCATAATATACTAATATTCAAGTATTAGTGTCATTTATTTGCAATGAATGATAATAGTTTTTGTACATTGGCGTAATAATATTTGTATAGTTTCCTATTATATATTGTGTTGACCTATGGTATTCCAATTCTAAATACTAGATAATCCAAGCTTATTCTTGACTAATGATAGTTTTTATACACAAAGCTACTATTACATATATTATGTCTTTATATATTTTATATTAAGGCCTGGTCATCTTTTCAGTCGTGATCATATTCTTAGTTAAAGTTTTGGTGTTTACTTACATGTAATGAATGATGGAATGGGTTTAGGTACATACGTTCGTTATTATGTATCCATGTCCTAGTATTGAAACATGGTATTTTTGATATTCTATCATGGCATATTGATATAAAAAAAGTATGTGTTACTTATTTGTAACAAATAATATATCAACAAAATCTGTGAGAAGCTCCATCTCCTCCAGGCGCTTCAGTATTTTTTTTTCCCTGCTGAAGCGTCCCTATAGTATATCTCTGCCCTTCTTATGTGGTTCTCTATTTCTTCACAATTCATTTCTGAAACTCACTTTGATTTAATTTCTTGTCATGAATTAATTCAGGGAGTGGTTGTCAGAATCTATATACCATATCAATTTCTTGATGACAAGCCACCATGGGGCTATGAGTGTTTCTTTATGAAACGGGACTTTGATCTAGAGATTAACTTGCAGTCGATTTGCGTGGTATTTTGAATATCAAGTTGTATAATCCTCCAAATCTTACATGTTTTATCTATGGTTATCAGTATCATTCTATACCGGCTGAAAATCGATACTCAAAAACATAAGTACCATACTTCTTACGGATACTGGTCGATAATGATTAGCTGGTACTCGAAACATTGGGATTATCGGGATTGAATTGTAATTTTAAAAAGTTTATGAATTAAATTAAAAAAATCTAACGACTAAAGACACTCTAGCAGCACACATCTTCATTATTCTTTTCTTTTCTTTTCTTATCATTACACCCTTTATACTCATTTAATTATTAATATCAGTTTATCTTTAAAAAATGTGTCAAAATGCAATTTTTTGTTGATGGTTTGCTTATGCTTGGAATTTACGACTTTTATAAATTTCTCTTCAAATATCATTTTTATCTAAATTCTTTTAGGAATAAAGCAAGAATAAGAAATTAGTACTTTGCTCGTACTTTTAATCATATCAATATAATTTTTTTACATGAGATTTCTTAATAAATATAATATAATGAAAAGTATTTCCTTATTTTTATTAATTTTGAATATTAATATGAAAAATGAATATATATATATATATATATATATTGTATTGAAATTTTATATTTTATTGATTACTATAAGATATATTTGTATGAGAATGTTATTTTTAAAAATTTTAAGTTATAAAATTTTAATTTGAAAATTTTATAATAAAATTTAAATTGTAAATAATGTGTTTAGAGGATGTACTAGTGTATCTTTATTTTTGTATCAAAATACTTGCATTCATGCATTGCAAAAATAAAGAAAAATATCCATTTATTTATTTTATTTCAAATTTGTACAAAGCAAAGGTTTAAATATAGTTATGTAATAAAATTTTAGATAATAAATAGTAACAATAATTTAAATCCTCTAAGTATTCGTGATATATTAATTACCTATAACTATAAAAGTTTTAAATTTGTAATTGTTAGTTCTATAAAAATTAATTAGTTTGAATAATAAAATGATATTCTTTTTAAATTTAGAATGAAGTTTTAAGTTTTCATTTATTCTCTTCTTTTATTTTCACTTATATTTGATCTACATGTTAAATTATATATATATATATAATATAAAAATAAGTATAAATATTTTTATTTCAGGTTGCATTTCTAATTGGTTGTTTTCTCAGTATAAACGCTTGTTGTAAATTGTAGTACTTAGAAAGTTATGATTATTTATTATGCTTTTTATTTGATGTTTAGATGTAATATTATTTATTATATGATGAAATTGTAATATTTTAAGTAGCTTGTATTATCCTTTATTTTATAGTTCTATGATCTTTTTCACATTAATTATGATTAGCATTTATATGTCAAATATGCCAAAGGCAATACAGATTAATAAATTGTTATTATTATAATTTTTAAATACATAGTTGATGTAAAATTATAAATTATATAGTGCAATATATAATTAGTACCAATACAGTATCTATAACATTGGTTTTACTTACAAATGTTAATCAGTGCAAGGGGAATTCTTTCTTAATTAAAACATTCAAAATATAATAATCTTACAAATGCAATAACATTATGAAAAAGAAATCTAGTTTAAATAGGCAAACAAGATCACGCAATAAACTTTATCTTTTTTCTTTAATCTTAGAATATATGTTTATTTGACTTTTAAATGATCGTGAGCTCAACTTTTGTGCAATATATTCTATTTTTTTATAGCAACATAATAAGCAAAGGGATCTTCTTCTTCCACTACCATATCTTGTTGGATATTCTCTTCTTTTTTCCTAAATGGTTTATTAGGACAATTTACTTCAGTTTAGGCTTACGAAGTCTTGTCTTCAACACACTCTTTATAAAGAAAATCTTAGCACCCTTAAACCAACTTGAATTAGATTATCAGAGTGACAATCTAATCTGTACCATAACATTCTAGCCTGAGAGTTAATTATTACGTCTAAAATGTCCTCATTTCTTATTACTAATCAATTTAAGAATTTAACGTGTAGTAGTGGGAAATGAAATCATTGCCTGCCCAGGAGATTACATCTCATCTTGCAAATGTATGTCAAGGGCCTGACAATGCGTCCTCGACCTCGAGTAGGAGTTGGGGTTAGAGATTTGTAATCCAATGCCAATTAAACTGAGGTGCTGAAATCAATATCATGATCAGAAAATCTCGAGTAAAAGTAAATCCTTGGGCCCTATTAATCAATTTCAGGGAACATGCTCTGCCAACCTGTTCTTTTTCGCCAGCTTTGCTGTGAAAGGTTATTGATTGGTCAGCTTTCCACAGCTTAAAACTTTTGTAGTTTCTATGTACTGATTTCCCTCAGCAAACTTTAGTCACAGACAAAATCAATCATTGGATTTACCCCACATTTCCAGGAGATATTTCTGGCACCTGCTACAACAGCTACTATTAACAAAAGAATCGTGGGTAACACTTCTGGTGCTTTTTGGTCTTGACACTTCCCTGCCACTGGCCCCATCTTTTTTGAGACTGTGCCTGTACTCCAAAGCAACCTGCTCAAACACTTCTACTTCAAACATATTCAACCTTATCTTTGGGCTCATCTGATCTCTAACAAATGCAAATGCCAACTGGTCTCTTGGGTTGAAAGCTTCGAGCTCATTAAACAAAAGGCACGAGAATAGATTGCTCCTCAGTCCATGCTTCCTCATAATTAGAGCGCTATCTGGCACGTCTGGAGCACAAACAGTGGCAGATTAACAAAAGAACAAAATGATCAGGTTTTGCTTCAGTAAATGCAATGAAGTGGACAAGATTAATATGAAGACATCCTCAGGTCCACCTTCACGTACACATGCAAGACGACACGAATTTCAATATTTTGCAAATATCCATGGTTCCACATTGATGTGAACATTACCTTGCCTCAGGGACCACATTCGAATTCTAGATTTCGCACGTATTTCAAGCAGGTGAACATTGTGGGACAGTAGTACTCTAGATGTGGATCAATTTATAAAGGAAAAAAATTAAATACACAAAAAGATACTAAGGGTGTTCAAGAAGTGCAAGGAAGCTAGAAAGATAGAAATATCTGGTACGACAACTCGACAAGTTAACTGGATGGAGGACTTTCTTACCAGTAAACCTTATCTAAGAGGGACCCAAGTAACAAAATAATGCAGAACACTCAATTATAGGCAAGCATGAATTTCATAAAAGTTCATCAATCAAAAGACGAGAAACAACAGTCCTTGCTATCGCAATCAACTCCATAAAAGTTCATTAATCAAAAGAAAACAAACAATTGTCCTTGCCATCACAATCAACTTCTTTTTTCGCTGTCAGTCATTTGGAAGTCCTAATAATGCACACAAAGATATTATAATCTTCCATTCATCGCTTCTTTCTAGATCTGAAGGCTGAGCCTCAAGTTAAGGAGCTAAAGACTTCTGTGACATTTACATTTATTAACAGGCAGATTCATATGTAACCCAGTAAGAAGAATACATAGATAGTAGCTTTTAGAAAGTCATTTCATCAAACAAAAAAAATGCTTCATCAAGATTTAACAAATTATAATATTCGATTTCATTACTACATTAGACGGTGCTTCTTTCAGGTTGAGAAAAGATTGAAACTTTCTTTCTTGTTCTCGTCGAGTATTGGGATCAAATATTTCCTGCTTTACAAACCCAATAAGAGTATCATAAATGCAGTATACTCAGATTCATTTAAGGTTAGCTTTTCATAAAGTTTGTGATTCAGTTCTCTGCTTGTTGCTAGAGGTTTTTCAAAGTACGGAGATGCTTAGTTACCTGAAGGATAAGGGTGCTTTTTGGGACTCCATGGCTGCAATCCCTTCTCACAATATGTTTCCATTTGTAACCTCAAACCATCTACGTCCCACCATTTCCTCCACCGCGCAGTCGCCATTGCGTCTTCCATCGTATGCACAAAAAACGGATGTTTTGAAATTGCCATGTCCACATTCTTTGATACAACTAATGCATGAATTAACAGCAACGGGTCTACCATTAGTTGCATCTTTGCGTCGATCCAGAGACTGAATTTTGAGTTTGGAAAAAGTCTGTGAATTAAGTATTTAGGTATCACTCCATTCATTGCCGGGTTATCATACAGATGTTGGCTTGAGACCCTGATAATTCTCCATATACCTACATTTTTTTCATGAGACTTTCTTGATATCAAGTGTTGCGTTGCTAGTCCCTTCCAGGTGGTATCGTCCACAAACATGAAGAAACATGCCACATCTAGTGTTTTGGCTCCCAAACCCTTTGGTTGCCGGATTTTGTCATGATCATTGAAGATTGCTGACACTACAGCCACCCCATTACATCTCTCCATGGAGATTAGATCTGAATTTCAAGCAGGCGAAAAGAATAAAACTTGTTGGTATCCAATTCATGCTGTTCGGGCCAGAATTAGAATTCAAAACTAATTTGGTTGAATTGTTTCACCAATTGAACGATGCAGCTAAATTCTAAACAAACAAGAAGACAAGTCGAAGTAAATTTGAAGGGGTTAAGTGTACAGGAGAAAACTAACCAGAATCACTGACTCCGAAATTTACTAAGAAGCCGCAAGGAACCTCCACACTATCATTCAAGTAATTAAAATATGAAAATCGCTTCTCCGTGCCGAAATTCCCACCAAAAGCCTCACTCTTTCCTTGCAAGTACCTCAATGTGTTAGACAATTCCGATGAATTTCGACACAATTCTTGGATCTCCTTCAATACCATCGAATATTCTGAGAATAAGACACAAAACCCATGAATCAAAACAACGAAAAGCAACCATTAGATCCATAATTCAATCACCAAGAGTCAGAAATAAGAAGGATATCAACCAGAGAACAAGACAGGAGAAGAGCAAGAGGAGCGATGTGTGGGAATGGCGTATTTGTGCTCGCCATAAGAGGGAGGATAGGAGAAGAGAGGAGTCTGAACGGGATAGAAAGGCGAGTATGTGAAGAGGCATTTGGTGGGAGAAAAAGGAGTGTAGTAAATAGCCAAAAACAGAGTGGTGAAGAGGTACAACAGAGAGAAACAGAGGAGCTTTGATTGGAAGATGAGAGGTGCTGACTCCTTCAACTTCCCCATAAACTCCTTCCCATCTGTTTCCTGGCCTTTCTTTCGAGCTGCCAAATATGTTAAAATCGTTAAAAAAGAAGAAGCTTTCGTTCACGCCACAATATTTCAGGGTCACATCAACAATTAATACTATTGGCGACTCTGGATCCCAAAACAATCTCAACCCTGTTCGTTCCATACGCAACGACATTTTATTCTGTTTTATAAAATTTAGTCATTTATTTATATAAATATTGTATTTATTTACGTAAAATTTATATAAATAAATAATTAAGATTTAATATTTATATAAATAAATAACTGAGATTTATAAAATAGAATAAAATAATATAATATTCGATAATATCTTGTCCCGGGTTTAAGGAACTTCAAAAAAAACAAAGACTTTTAATTTTAATTTCAATTTCAGGAGCATTTATAGGGTTTTGCCTAATGAGTTTTGGGATAAAATTTTATGTAGAATCAGCAAAGAAATATTTTAATAATCAAATTGGAAATTTAATTATTTATATAAGATATTTAAAATTATTGTCTATTCTTATAAAAAAATTGAAGATTAATTAAAAAATTATTAAATAAAAATTAATTGATTTGTTTTAGTTTATAAAAATTATTAATTTAAAAAATTAATTAATTAATTGATTAGTTTTTTAAATATATCATAACTATTAGGATGTCTGTCATGCAAGTTGTGTGTTTTTTATTGGAATTCAAGAATCAAGTCTGTCAGACCGATTAGTTTATAAAAAGCTGGTTCACAGTGGTCCAATGGGGACCTTGTTTCCATAAAATTGTAACTTGAAACTGATGAAGTTATTTACCATACAAGAAGGCGTCTACTGACAGCCTGGTTATTGTCGGAATACAAAAGCTAGGAATGCCGGGATTCAATTGTCGTTCTTGACGACTTGCCGATTTTGTTACAAAAGAAGCTATAAGATGAACTGATTTTAGTTAAATGTTGTATTACATAAAACATCTAACGCGTACATAAAGAATTTGATGAGATCGACGTGTTATACACTCTTGTAAGTAAATTGATTTCTTTCTCTTAACTATTTCTTTGTTTATAGATGCTTTTTGAATGATTACTTTTGTGTTTGTTAAGTGAATACTCTAATAAGTACGAAAATGATCAATTTATATCCTTTATAATTTAATCTTATATATCCATTACATAATTGAATGAACAATCAAGATTATTAGCTATTTAATTAATAATTAAGCTTAAAGATAAATAATTAGTTAGCTCAATATGGACTTGTTTTTCTCTTAACCTAATCATTAGATAATTATATACAATTAAATAACATAACTTCAAGTGCATGAAAAATAAATCTTAAATTTCAACATAAATAACTTTGCATGGTTAACTAACAAATGAGTTACATCAGTTATACATTATTTATGAAACAAATTTTCATCCATATACTACAACATTTGTTACTCATCACACTAGGACCAAAAATAATGATATAAACAAAATCAATCATAGTCTCCAATTATGTCTTGCAGGCTGTCTTAGTAAAATATCAAAACATACTATTATGTAATGGAAGATTATTAGTGCAAAATAAAAAACACATAAATAAGCATAGCTAACATCTTTATAAACAAATGTCTTTTGTTGCAAACCTTTAGTTAACTGATTATATCAATACTAATATGCTCAATAGATATTTTTTATTTCTAAACTTCCTCCTTAATGGCAAAAATACTTGAATTTTATATGTTTGGCACTTTTTGAACATTTGTCATTCTTGAAAAAAATTTACTATAGAATTATCATAATAAACATTCAACAACTTGGTATGATGTCGACACCCCAAGTCTTGAAATAAATTTTGCCACTATAATGCATGAATTGGGGTTAAAATATGCCATAAATTCTTGTTGCATAGTAGACGGAGTAATGATAGACTATTAATACTCTTTCAAGATATTGCTTCGTTTTCTTAAAGAAATAGACAGCTAAATGCAAATGTTATACCATCAAGACGTCCATCAAAATTTAAATTTGAGTATCCAATCAATTTCAAAACATCAAACCTTGAATACATGAGTATATAGATCTTCGTTCCTTGTAGGTACCTCATTACTTTCTCTACATCTTTCTAATGAAAAGTTTAGGGTTGCCTTGATCTTTGCCTAATATTATAAGCATGAAATTGTTATTCGATCTTGTGTAGGTTTATATATACATTACAATGCCTATAAATAAAGAAATAGCAACTGATTCCATCTAACTTTGATTTACGTTGTTCTTTGAACATTGCATCAAAATAATCCTTTTTCTTTCTGCTTAGAATAATTGTTTCCTTTCTGAATAGGAGCAATTTTTGTAGAACACTTTTCATGTTAACATCTCTTTAAAATTATTTCAACAAAACCTTTCGAGACAGTCTTAATAATCTTTGTGATCTATCACGAAAAATTTATATTCATATAACATAGTATGTTTCTCTTATATTTTTCATTTCAAAATTTTGGAGAGAATATTTTGTCTTATCTAATATTCCTAAATCAATGGCAGCTTTTAAGATATAATCAACATATAAAATTATGGAAATAAACTTACTCCCACTAATATTTTGGTATTAACACCAATTAGTAATGTTTTCTTGACAACTAAAAGATGGTATAATATTACTAAACTTAAGATATCATTGTCAAAAAACATTTTTGAATATTTATATTGGCTTCTTAGGTTTAAACACCATTTGATCTTTTATTAAGAAATCTTTAGGTTGGTTTATAAATACTTCCTCTTTAAGATTACCATTAAGAAATATTATTTTCACATTCCCATGGCTTTATAATCCTTAGCAAGTCTTTCTTTAATATAAGTGAAAATATCTTTTTATAATCGATACCTCATTTTTGACTTCTCTAACTGCAATGCACAAATTATCTGCGGTCTTCGTGATTGAGCCAATGGTGCAACCTACCTTTTTAGATAGTCTGATGCGGAAGTTACACTTCACATCAGGCTATGTCTCAGACACAAATAAAATCTGGGCCCTTTTTTCCAATGACTATTCTGCTACGCTACTTAGTGGTACTGAACAAGTTTTGCACTTTCAATTAACCCATGTAACTGTGCCAACAATTTTTTATATCTCTGTAGTCTATGTGAAGTCGACAAGATGGGATTGTTTTGCTTTGTGGTCTGAATTATGTGCTTTTCAAGCTGCTCATGCTAATGCACCATGGTTATTGGGGGCGATTTTAATGTCATCCGTAGCCTTGGTGAATATAATGGTCTTGGATCTCCTGAGCTTGCATCTATTGATGATTTCAACTCCTTCATAACCTCATCCAACCTTTTGGAACTCCCGACACAAGGCGTCGAATTTACTTGGGTAGGCAATAGATCCAACGGTCGGGTTATGAAAAAGTTGGATCGGACATTG
>JANZLD010000003.1:56752403-56766726 GCA_026413575.1 Erythroxylum carthagenense
AAGGCCTTTGATAGTATTGATTGGGGCTTCTTGCATGCCATGTTGGATGCCTTTGGCTTTCCGGCTCAATTTACTCGATGGATCATGGAATGTATCACTTCGGCATCTTTTTCAGTTTTGATTAATGGTGCCCCTACTCGATCTTTTAGAGTTGCTAAGGGCATTCGCCAGGGGGATCCTCTTTCCCCATATATCTTTCTTCTCGTCATGGAAACCCTTACTGCTTTTATCCGACATGAATCGCTTTCTAATCTCGGATTCAAGTATCATTCCAAGTGTAAGCCTCTCGGTCTTACTAACTTATATTTTGCAGATGACCTCCTTTTATTTTGCAAGGCAGATTTGGAGTCTATTCGGACTTTTATGCACACCCTCGGCATGTTCAAACATCTTCTGGCCTGCAGCTCAATTTGCTTAAAAGTCATTGTATTTTGTCCAAGGGTGTGGCGTCCATGGCCCCCTCGATTTCTGCTCTCACGGGTTAGATATTGAAAGACCCCCCTCTTCTTTATCTTGGGCTTCTAGTGTCCACTAAACGGCTCTCCTATGTTGATTGTCGTCCACTCCTTGAGAAGATTCAGCGGAGGATTAAATCATGGGTTAACAAATCTCTGTCTTATACTGGTAAACTACAGCTTATTAAATTCTTCCTTAATTCCTTGCATGTCTACTGGAGTTCCCATATTTTTTTATCACAAGGCATCATCAAAGAAATTGAACGACTACTTTGAAACTTCTTATGGAGTCATTCTAATGGCACCAGTGGCGCTTCCAAGGTGAAATGGTCTGATGTTTGCTCTCTGAAGGAAGAAGGTGGTTTGAATCTTATGCCCATTAAACTTGCTAATCGGTCCTTGATTCTCAAGCGCTTTTGGTGGATCCTAGAGGATAAGAAAACCTTATGGATCCAATGGCTGCATACTTATTTCCTGAAAGGCCATTCTATTTGGGCGCTTCAGCCGAAAACAAGTTTCTCTTTTTTTCTTAATCAGCTTTTGAAACTAAGGGACGATATTCGCCATGAAACTTCTTGTGTTATCAAGGACGGACAACAAATTTCTCTTTGGTATGATAATTGGGATAGTTGAGGACCTTTAATCTCTCAGGTAACTTCTTCCCGAACTTCCCCACTTTTTCCTCTCAAAACACGTATGATTTCATTTATTGATAGAAGCTCATGGAAATTCCCATGCATTCTGCGCCATCTCCAACCTAGCTATTATCCAACTCCTCAAGAATCTGACACTTTCTTTTAGAAGGGGACTCCACTGCCTAAGTTGACTAATCGTTTCATATGCAACCATTTGCGTTATCGCCAACCCCCTGTTTCTTTTATTTTCTGGTTAGCTATCCAGAATAAACTTTCGACTGCTGATCGTATTCCTTATGTGCAAATGGATCCTTCTTGCCCGATGTGTTCCCTCCACATGGAATCTTGTTCTCATCTTTTTTTTTAGTGCCCCTTTACCTATTCTATTTGGAGAGCTGTTTGTGGCGTATGCTGTTGGACGGATCCTGGGTCCGAACTTATGACTCTCACTGGATATTTGTCTTCTACTGCAGGTTCTAACAAATCTGTTCACCTTATTGTTTTAGGGGTCTGTTTATATTCTTTTTGGCGAGAGCGTAACTCTCGTCGCTTCCAGAATACCACTACTACGATGAGAGCTTGATCCGCTTAATTTTCTCTGAAGTACGGGAGTTAGTGTTGACTAAGAAAGTTCCTTATAGCTCTAATGTTTGTCATGCCTTACGATTATAGCTGCTAGATGGGGGTTCTCCTTAGGCTCTTTTTGTTGTGGTAGCTATATTTTGCTGGCTTTTCTTTTGTTTTGTATATAATGGGTTTTCCCTTTCGATAACCTTGTAATTTTTTTCTATATTTATACCAATTTCCCTTTTTCAAAAAAAAACTTACGTAGTAATTCTGCTATCGATTTTGATTAATGCCCATAGTGATAATTTATGTAATTCCAACTTAATTTCCAAGGTTGAGGAACTAATATGCCAATTTATTTTGTTACATCAAGAATGCAAGATTCGTAATTTCACATACATGACTCTTACTTGCATTTAAACCTTACAAGAAATAGGAATCATTCATTTTGGGTGAGTTTAATGTAAAACGCTAAAGTCGAAGCAGATGATGATGTTTACAATAAAAATTTACCGATGGAAATTTTCCATTGGTAAATTCAAAACTTTTTTATTCCGCTAATAATCCCCGCCTTCTTTATCGATGGACATTTTCTACTGTCACTAAAATCTGTCGCAAATTTTGCTTTGATGATTTTCCTTTATATTTACGGATGGATATTGCTCCCGCGGCTAAATGACAATTTTCTTGTTAATTTTACGGACAGAAATTAATTTTTAGCCAGTAATTTGTAACGGTTTATTTTCTGTCGGTAATTTTCTATCGCTAATTCATACTTTTCTTGTAGTAATATTCTTTGTTTTTGTTTTTGATTGTTTGAGTTATATCCCAAGAAAAGATATAATCTTTGAGTTTTATGTAATTGCTTCTTGTTTTGACAGTCTAATGATTTGGCTTTTGCCTTCACTAATATTATTCGTGATATGGGGGCCATCACTGAAGGATTATGATTGTCACGAGAAAAAAATATTTGACACCTTAAAAAGAGTTGATGGAATATATGTAAACTTCTTTAGTATTAAAAATGCTTGATCATTGATATATTGTTTGGATAAGACTAACTTTTGGTGAGTATATTTACTATGAGTTTTGAAAATTTTATATTGTAATATACAAAATTTAAATATGAAGAGAGTCCTACTCTCAGGGGTGTCTATTTGATTTTGGTAATAGTGTTATTTATCTATTAATTTAGGACTTTCTCTGTATTTATAAAATATTTTATGGTATTTTTTATTTTAATAATAATACGATGATAAATTAAGAACCTTCTTAGATCAAGGATATGAAGCATAGAAGCTAAATCTACCAAAGGGTTCTCCTAACATATTAACTGCTAGATCTCCATCTAGATGCCTCTACTTAAGAGATTTCTTAGACTTTTGAATTCTAGTACCTTTCTATATCATGTTCATCTTATTTTAAATAATAGAAAAGTGTGAAGAAAAATATCGATAGTCTTTGAAATATGAAAGAAAAATTGGAGCATCTTTTATATTGGACGAGTTACCGTCACAAATTGAGTAGGAAATACTTATGGTATTTTATCTTTTTTTAATTATTTTAAATCTAATTTCCATAGTCCCATCCTTCTTAGAATAGACGTATGCATTTAATATTGATTTGATTGCTTGTCGCAAATTTTTGTAGCTGATAACCCATTTATGGGGAAGAAACTTTATTGTTTCTTTTATTAAGATCTGTCAATGGAACTAAATACAATTTAGGACTTAAAATTCTAAGAATAATTTAATAAATAGAATATCATAAAAATATGAAAGAGTGAGATTAAGAGCATGATTTTTCACTATAAATAATATGATAATGTTAAGTTAGCTATAAAGTTTTGTTCTTGTATCGAAGCAACAATAATCAAGATTTGGAATTTTATTTGGGATCTTGAAACAAGACATTAAAATTTGACAAAATTATTTCAAAAATTGTTCTAGCATTTAAAGTAGATCGAGAATCGTGTAAGGCGATTTTAATAGTTACTAACCAGCCTTTTTTAGCATGCAAGTTTTAAAATAAATGAATATGTTCCCTTCGTAACATAAAAATTGAAAAATCTTGTGTATAAATAGATTTACTATAGTTAAAAGGAGTTGGTTACAAACCTAAAGATAGATCAACATAAATCATTCATATTATGGTCAAACCTAATAGTAGAATTCATAAATTGATAAAGCAATCATAAGAACTTGAACTAAAAAGATTTCAATTAATAACCTTATAGATTAGGTTTTAGAAAGTTATTAATATAAGATAGAAATTTTTACAATTCAATAGTCAATAAAATAATTGAATGATAACGATTTTTAAAGGAATTCATCACCTAGATACTAATCTTTGAAATTGAGTTTTCTAAGCATTTTCTTTATTCTTAATTCATTATTATTTCCTATTTTATTTTATTTGTTTAAGTATTATTTTTAATTAAAAATCAATATCCAATAATTGATTTGTACTTATCTGAGCTAAGTACTGCTACACTGTACAATTACGGTTAATCAACATTGTCAAACCAAAATATCTCAAAGTAGACATAGTTTCCAGACTTTGATTCCACTACTGCCTATAAAGCAGTGAATGATTGCTTAATACGCTGTAATGCAAGTTTCTCCAAGCTTTTAGACTCTGAGGACTAATGGCTTTACGAGTGGAACAAAAATTTATTGGTGTAAGATGAGAGATGCAACAGAAAGTTGTTGGAAGGGATTACGTAATTCTTATTCGAGTCTTGCGAAGTTGGTAAAGTAGCTGCTATTAGAAGCATAAAAAATCAGGGTAAGGCATATACCTATATTGGAGTTGAAGGAATAAGCTTTGCAAAATAGGAAGATAAATTTCGACGGTAAGTTGCGAATTACAGGAGAAAAATTAAGTGGCTACACAACCGTATACTTGAAACAGAAATTGCAAGCTCATACATCATTGTGGTGGCAACTACTTTTGGATCTCCCCAGCCACAAGCATAAAATATCTTTATGTTGGGCACCCTAATATTGATTCCTTAGCTAATTAGAAATGTTCCTACTCGTGTGAAAAGTAACACGTTGATGCCTTTCTTGCGGAAATTGAAAGATTTGACTCCATTCATTTATAGTTACTTGAATTTCTGACCAAGACCTGAACTTTCCCCTTTGCAACCCAAGATCAGAATCCATGATTTGCCGTGGAAATAGACCTCAATTTGCATGCACCTCATCTTCCACCTTGATCACTCCGCTGGAGCGTAAACCACGCTTCAACATAGACCATACTTCTTTTCCAATGATCGGCAACTCTATTCGATTTCCACTTAGGTATGTCAGCAATCCAGTCGTTTGTGCACTAGAGAAACCTTCAACACCTTCAGGAAATGGCAAGCATGATAAGAAAATTCTGAAAGGAGTGTTAAAGACATCCATAGCCTTTGCTTGTGCTCTTGGAATCATCAATGCCAGCTTGAAGATGAACCGGAGAGCCATTGCAGGTCCAAGAGAATTGTTTCAAAAAGCACCACCCGCAGTATCATATCCTTTGGCTGGGAGGATCGCACTAAAATCATTACTAGACATTACGGCCTTGCTGTCTTCTAGTAAAGTAGGACCACTTTCAACCACTTTTAGGCTGCCGTCAAGACCTTCTATGTTAGATGTGGAGAACATCAAGGTTCTCTTCTTAGCATTCTTAGAGAGTCCAGACAATGGTTCTGAGGAAAAGATCATTATTCTTGATAATTCTTTTATTAAATAACAAGTTTCAGAGGTTAAATTGATTCCTTCACAATCAATGAGTTCACTGCAATGATCTAAGGAGTAAATAACCTAACATGACACTTCTTTTAATTTTTACTTATGATTAAGTTTCCATTTCCCCAGTGCTGAAGAATAGCTGTCTACATGAACAGATGCAGGCAGTGCTACTAATGAGGTACGGGAAGGCAGAAGAAGCAGTGGGTTTCCTTCAAAAAGCGTATGGAAAATATAAGGACGATCCTGAGCCTGCATATAACGTGGAGATGGCTTTGGTAGAAGTTCTCATCTGTCAGGTTTATAAATATTGCCTTCCCTGCAAATTTGGTTTGTAACAGCAGTACACATTCTTCAATCAAATGATGAGTGAAAACCGCTGTTGTTTGTATTGATCTTGCCGCAACTTCACGTAATTTAATTCCTGAATCTATAAACATCAACAAACATTTCATACTAAATGGAAATCATTGGTAATTACTAGAACGAATGGCGCATGAGGAAATTATCTAGATCAGGAGCTGTTTGTTGAGAAATGTTCCATTAATTTCTAGTTGCGAAAGCCATCATTCTTGTTGGATACGCTATTCCTATAAGTTGCAATCTTCAATGGGGTTATTTCTTGAAAGTTGAGACATATGATGATCTGCCCGTAATATTGTAATAACCGTGGCAACTTTTGTCAGGATTTAGTACTAAACTGGCCTCAGGAAATTGTAACGAAAATAAATATTTGTTTGACCAGTGTCTATATGTACTACTGCAGGGAAAATACAAGGCAGCACTGGAGTGCAAATGTCTCCAGGATGATTACAGTCTTCCTTCAGATGCTCGAATTCCTCTTTACAAGGTCAGTGAGTGTATTAATTTAATATCATATTTTGGACATTAACAATCTAGACTGCTCTTAAAACCTCTAATCTTTTCTAATCCCTGAACTTTGATCGCGGTTGTAACTTTTGACTACATTATTACGGGAAGAATATCTCTCTAGCTAATCCATTTTCCTTGCAGTAAATATAGGTCTTAGCCTGAGGAGAATGTATGAAATAACAGAACTTATGAGGTCAACAATTTTGTTGTGTTTAATAGATTTCTCATTTCGTTTAGGCTATCATATATACCATGTTGAATCAAAAGGAAGAAGCGGGAAAATGCTGGGACGAGTACGCAGAATCAGTTAAAGAAGGATTCGACAGTTGAAACCTTTAGAATTTGTATCGTCTTTGTTACAGTAGAAACCATTATTTGTCGCATATGCTTTTGCTGTTCGTGAGCATACAATTGGAGCAAATCATAGGCATATCCCAACTTTGTGGAAGAAGACGTGATTACAACAATTTGTCTCGACGAAATTGAACCTTGAACGACAGGAACTAGTGGATAATGTGAAAATTTGCTCTAAATTATTATTAAAAGATGCGCATTGCGAGCCACAGGTTATTTGCATGTACGCATTTTCTTAATCTTTTTAATTATCAGTAATTATCAGCAGCAATAATATTTTCTCAACTTCTCAACCTTCGGTACAATCTCAAGAAAGTGTTTTGTACAGAGATTTATATCTCTAAAATTCCAACATTCAGATTCTAGTGTTTGATTAGTTAGAAAAATATAACACTTTTCATCTATGAAGAGTTGTATGGTTGACTCCTTAACATGGTTGGAATACTATTAGCTTGCTGAAATATCAGTTATTTTACATATATATCTACATTTATATAATCAACTAACAAAAGAAAACTTTGAAGGAAAGCTAAACATAAGACTCAAAGTGGCTTCAAACATTAGTCTTTAGTCCAATTTCCATAATAACATGGAATGTCGGGATTTTGAGCTCCCCTTGGAAGCAACACAAGTAATTTTTAACGTTTTGAACGCAAAGAAGCCAAAGCTAGTGAACATACTTTCAGACAAAAGAAAAGATGAAAACTCAAAAGTTGTTGAAATGTATGTGAAAGTTTGTCCACGTGGAAAGAATATATGGACTTGAATATGCATATAAATCTAGCGAATTACTCTTCATATTACTAATTAGTTTTAGGATGGAACTTCATTTGAATTTATATGTGCTCAATTTATTTTGGCCTAATTTTACAAAATTTAATATGATATTAGAACAGGTTGCTCTTGAGTTAGTCGTCACTACCTCGATACGATAGATAGTGTCACGTGTTAAGCCTTAAATTAGCCCACATATGAGGGGGCATATTGTTGAAATATAAGTAGGAGTTTATTCCATATGAAAAATATATATGACCTTGAGTATGCATATAAGTCTAATAAATTACTCGTATTATTAATTAGCTTTATGATAGAACTTCGTTTGGGTTTGAATGTGCTCAGTTTATTTGAGTATAATCTTACAAAATTTAACAAAAGTATTATATAAATCTTCGAATTCCACTTCAACAGAAGAATCATAGTGGCCTCCGGTCCAAGTATGATAAAGATAATTAACACCATGTATTCGACTCAATTTACCCACTTAATAGTTGAATTGATCCAAAGCCTAATAATTCTTACCATCACATATACACTACAAATCTTACATTTTAAAGAAACATGTTATAAAATTATCTCAACATTATTCACTCTATTATAATAGTCCCTTAACTTATATTGGGAGACTTCAACAACAAATTGTACTTACATGAATCTAAGGCATATAATTAAAAAGCTTGAATCATCACAATGATGGGTTTAAAGATTATGTTAGTTAAATTAGGGTAACCTAGTTATACTATGAGAGAAACCACTTTACCCGAAGCCAAAAATAACAAGAAAAATGGTTAATCAGGAAAACGAAATCTAAACCAAATCTTATATAGCAAAGCATATTATGGTAAGCAACTTACTTCTGACCACTAGCTAATAGAGATTCAGCTAGAAACTATAACTTGTTATAGAAAAATTTCCTTTCAAACTCAATAACCATCTACTTGACATCGAGGGATTTAAAAAAGTAGTAGCTAAAGGGCTGCAAACAACCTCTGATAGATCGAAGCCTATATTGTATGAGAAAGCTCCAAACTATCAAAGAGGAATTAGAGGCTTCAAATATGGAAAAGGTAATCAACACGCTAAGCAACATTGAAGCAATAAGAGTAGCTCTAAACTAGGCTTGAGTTAACCTTTATGTTGATCCAAATATTGCCAATTTAAAGTAAAAAAGAGAGAGTAACAATGATGGGTTATATTCAGGTACTGGAAAATCATTCATCTATAACCATACAAAGATCAAAGGTACAATGGTTGAAGGATGGAGATATAAATACAAGCCACTTCCTTAACGTTATCTAAAAAGAAACATCAACAAAATAGCCTCATTACCATAAATTGATGGAAGATCATACCAAATAGGATAAGGTGAAGAGAATCATCTTTAATAACTTTAAGAATACAATATGTAAACTATCTAATATTTTTTCTTGTTTACAGGAGCACAAAACATTCATACCAAGATTAAACAATACAAAGCAAGATAATATAGATGTAGCATTTCATAGCTTAAACCTAAATGAAGCACGAGGGCCTGATATGTTCAATGCACTATTGTTTAAAAAAAAATGAAACTTAATTGGGGATTTGGTATAAGGGCAATATTAGAACTCCTCTCTGAAGGAAAAATACTTAAGAAAGTAAATAGAATATTTGTGTGTCTCTTTCTAAAGTAGCCTAAATCTTCCATTTTGCAAGACTATAGACTCCTATCGTGTTACTATATGATTTATAAAATAATATTAAATATGATAGCTATTAGATTGAAAATTACCCTCACCTCATTCATTATCCAAGTTAGAGAGCTTTCGTTTAAAGGAAGTTTATATTTGATAATTAAAACACAAAATCCTACCCTATAAATTCACAAAGGCTAGTCCATCTATCAAACTATAGTATAGTGACAGTGGATATTGAGTGTCAATCCCATAGGGACTACAAGTACTAATAATTACCTTTTTTATTGCCTAACTGACCGAATAAGGTGATGGTTTAATTAAAAATGATGAAACTAAACTAAAGCTCAATATTACTAATAACTAAGAACATAAATCTCGTAAGGATTAACCAAATCAAATAAGTAGCATCTAAATAATGAATCCCTTTAATATTTCTTAAGTTGTTAATCCTTTATCATTTAATTTTATTAAATATCATTAGCCCTTCGAAATTCCATTTTATGTTAATATCTTTCTTAAAATTTCCAGCATTTAAGCCTAGATTCATTAACTAAAATCTCTTTTTAGTTTAAACCCCAAAGATTGCTTTAATCTATTTGTAAATTTCACTATTAAGTTTGACCTTAATCTAGAATATTTTTATTTTCCTATGATTAGGATTACATCTAACTCCCTTCAATTATGATAAATCTATTCATATAAAGAATTTCTGAATCTTAATTACATGAATCAATATCACATAAATATCAATTCAAGAAATAATCATAATATATAATTGAATTATGATTGTCACTAAAAGCAATAATATTAGTCATTATTATTGATAGTGTCCAATTTTTAAAGTCGTTACCTCCTATCACAAGTACCTCCGTTACTAATGAAATAATGACTAAATTATAAAATGGTCACAATTATACAATACTTTTGTGATAAAAGTATTGACGATAAAAATTAAGAATTATGTGACAAAACTATATGGTTAGAGTAACTTTACATATTTGTGACAAGTTTGTTGTCACATACAATATAAAGAAGTAATGAATTAAGACGTAACAGTACTTCATTTTATCAATGTCTGTTACTTCTTGGTCACTAGTATTTTAAGAAAAAAATGTGAACATCATTTTATCACAAAAATGAAAAATTATTTTTACAAAATATATTGTCAGTAATATGTTTATTATTTTCACAAATAAAATTACCAATTCAACAATGAAATTGGATTAGTCATGAAAGAAAATTGCATAAGTGACCTTGTTGTCTAATAGATTTCATCATAAGTATGAAAGTTATGTGTTACACTAATGTTGTGTTGGACCCCACACCCCACCCGTAGGTGTTTGCAGGTTATACTGCGGCGTGTGTTTGCAGATTATACCGTGGCATCCAACCTTAATCAGTATTGTCCTCTTTGGAAATCAAACTCGCAACCCCTCAAGGTTTTGTTGTTTCTAAGAACACGCCTCTCACCATTGAGAGGCGTGCATTTAAATGCAACAAAACCTTGAGGTCTCGAATTTGAGTACCAAAGAGGACAATACTGATTAAGGTTGTGGTTGCATGCAAACTTGGGGTACGCTGGGCACAAGACCCAAGTACGCAAAACACGGACCCAACATGTTGTCTCTAAATAAAGATTATATGTTACAATAAATTTATCGCTAATGTGTTCTTTTTTGTCACAAATAATATTGTTAAATTTAACAATTTAATTGCTTAATCGATAAATTTTTTGCATTAGTGATCATAAAATAGAAGTTGTAACAAATGATACAAAATTTTAGTCCCAGGATATTGTCATAAGAGCAAATAAAAATTATTAGTATATATAAATGGTCGATAAAATCTGCAAGTGCATAGAGTCATTCCTAGTTCCTACAAATCAAGTATTCCAAGGTCGTCTCCCACAAGGACGAAGATACTCACTACTGAATTAATCCTAATTACTTTAACAAAAATGACAAGAAACTTACAAGATGATTAGATTTGAGTAGACGATAAATTGTAAAGACTAGAAATAAACAAACAGGGGAAATTTGATGATTTAAACTTAGGGCTTTGGAGTTCACCAATTTAAAAGATTGATCAATGAATTATGGAATTGATTGAATGATAGGTTATAATAATAATTGCACAACTTTACTCATATTCTCTCTCAAGACATATAAAAATACCTAACTAGTTGATTACCATCTCTCAATGTGAAATCTAACTCGTCAAATTCATTAAGAACAAGCAACCATAAGTTATCACACTAGTTTAAGATATCTCTATCTCTAAATCTAATGTGTTTATCCTCTTAATGCACAAATCACACTTCACCTTTTAGTTCATCATATGATTCATAAGGTTGCATCTATGATGATCAAGCATAGAAACAACAATGAAATTCAAGACAGATAAACATAACCCAAGAACTTTCATTTAACACCTATCAATCCATAAAATTCAAATCAATCCCCCAAAATAGGCTACATCCCTCACCCTAAATGGGGTTTAGTTATAGAACATGATAACAAAATCCATACACATAAAGGCAATCAACATCCAAGAAAGAGTAGAGAGAACACAAAACAAGATTGCTTCCAATGCTTGATTCAATCCTCTTTTCTCTTCTTCTTTGCCTCTTTTGGGTGCCTCTTTATGTTGCAGCCTCATTTTCAGTATCCAGCCTCTTTTTGGTCTTAAAAATGAGTATTTATAGTGTCTTGGACTCAAAGAAACCTAATTTTTACTAAACAAGGAATGCAGATCATCCTAGTGTAGACAAAGTTTGTTAAGCGAACTTCATGTCCGCTGAGTGGACTTTTTTTTGGTCTCTGGAGTAGAATGGGCCAATCAATGTCCGTTATATGGACATCATGTTAGCTGAGCATACCTTCATGGGTTTTCCAACCTTCCAGTTCTACTCATGTCCATTTGAAGAGACATCATGTCTGCTGAGCGAACATACCCTAAGCATCTACAAAGATGTGCAATTTTGTTTAAACAACAAAATCTCTCCTTAGAGTCTTCACTAAAGTTGTACAACTTGGAGTCTTTTTCAAAAATGTACTTAAATGACCTTAATCTTAAATCCACAGTAAAATTTATGCCTCTTGCTCCAAAATCTATCCATTTGTACCCAAGGATGGAGCCATATTGGGGGCAAGTGGGGGCACTTGCCCCCACTGCATTTAAAATTTTAAATTTTAAAATTTTAATTTTAAATTAAAATTTCATTAAAAAATTAAAATTTTGCATAAAAATTATAGATATATTAAGATATCAAATAAAAAATAAAATATGAGCTCATTTATTTTTATTAAGATTACTATTATTTGAGCCCATGATTTTTTTTAAATGAAAGCCTATAAATAGAGAGATAAAAACTACATGCTTGACTTTTTATTCAGATTTTATACCCTTTTGGCTTTTTCATCATACTACTGTTTGTCTTTTTGGCTTCTTCTTCCCCTAACTCCACAAGGACTACCACACCCAAAGCGAAAAACAATAATCTATATTGAACGCAATTGTGGAAAGGATTCCCCAAAGGCCCCACCCCGTTCTACCAATAGGTAAATTCTCATTTCTTTTCTTTGGATTCTTGTAAGTTGTAATAGGTTGTTTTGTAGGTATTCGTATCTAGGATATTTGACCAACCAGTGTAGCCTCATCAAACAATATGGTCTAAAAAGACGCCAATAAGGCCATGTTTTTTATTGAAGCATACAGAATCCTCCATAACCCTGCTCACTGGGTTCTCAAGGATCTGGATGTTGACTTCCAAAACTAGATGTGTCTTTTACTACTCTGATAAGCCTCTCTATACTCCTTGTTAAGTCTTCAGCTAGTTGGTTTAGTCAGTCACGTTTGATGAAACATTTACTCTTTTTGATATATGTTTTTAGGGTGCAGGGTAATGTCAGACGATGTGGAGATGATAAACTTGCTTTGATATACGTCATTTCTTTGATGTACATAATTAGAATAAACTTGCTAAACTTGTTATACTAAATAATCATCCAGGTCTTTACTTGTATAATTTACAAATCCTGATGCTCTTGAAAACATGCAAGTGGCATCTCACAATTTCATGAGTAATGACTTTATTTTTATACATTTTCACTTCAAATAGTTATTTTTAGTCATGAGAAGCGAGCACGAAATAAAGCGAGTATTTTTATAAAAAATGTTTATATATTAAAATTTTGAGCTAGATATGAATCATTTTTTTATATTAAATAAAAATTATGAAAAATGTAGAAATAGAAAATGAAGAAAAATGTACAAATTTTTACAAATTTAAAATATAAATTTATAAAAAATGATTTGCTTATTCACATGACTGTAATAGGCATGTTTATGTACCAGGATAAATTGCTTGTTCATTTTTATAAATTTATATTTTAAAAGAAGGACGGTTCATGTAGAGAAAATTTATAATTTAATTAAAAATTTATAAAGATAGATTATTATTGCTAATAGATGATTGGTTTAAAGTTTCCAAGTAGTATAGTACATCCTTTTCGATATAAACTCCAATCGTAGTATATATGAAAATTTAACTTTTTGTTTGTATATTTCATAAATTTGCATATGCGTAAAGTGTTTTTCAAATAGTTTTAATTAGTTAATTTTTTGTGGATAGATAATATTTTTATTTATTTTGTATTCAATTTGACCTTAATTACTTAACTTTAGTTTCAGTTATGAAAATTTCTCAAAGGGCCTCTTACAAATAAGGATTCTAGCCCCAACCCTTTAAAGCATCCTCATTTAGAAGTCAGTTTAGATCATCTTTAGTCTGATTCAGGATTACCGAAAAAATTTTTAGATTATCATCCTAATGATTGTGATAGAATACGAAGAGCTTATTTGCAAAAGGATCCAAGTCAACCTTTTGAGCATGATTTTTTACAAAGAAAACTTGAAAATATTTATTGTAGATTTGTTCCATCTTGGTTTAAAGAATACGCTAATTGGTTGGAGTATAGTGTTGCAAAAAATGTAGCTTTTTGCTTATGTTGCTATCTTTTTAGGTCGGATATTGGAAGTCAAGCAAGTGGTGATATTTTTATTACTGATGGATTTAACAATTGGAAGAAAAAAGACAGATTTCATATTCATTTAGGAGGTCCTAATAGCACTGACAATATAGCTTGGAAGAAATGTCAAGATTTGATGAATCAAAAACTACATATTCAAGTTGCTTATGCTAATCAATCCAACCATGCTCAAAAGGACTATCGTACCCAACTCACTGCATC
>JANZLD010000003.1:56824276-56837563 GCA_026413575.1 Erythroxylum carthagenense
GCTAGTTGCCGATGGCTATAATTATATTAGCCACTGAGCTGTGTAGCTCAACCCATTATTTCTCCCTCCTCAGGTGCGGAACGAGACGATTGTTGATCTTGCAAGGCATCGGAAACTCCAAGATAGTTAGGAGCTTTGTAATAAGTTAGTACTTTAGTTGGCCCTCCGAGTATATCATCATGGAGCATTTTCATGTATTTTGGATTTAAACATATTTTGTATTATGTGTGGTTGAGAATACTTGTTGAATTTCCTTTGGATTGTAATGGCATGAAGCCCCTTGGCTTATGGGGTGTTTAATTCATGGTTAGAATGATTGTGCGTATGTTATAATGTGTTTGAAAATGCATGTGTAAATCGAATTATGTATAGATGTTGGGATCGGGTCCGACATTTGGGTAGCTCGATGTGGGCGCAGCCCGAGGGCCCACCTCGGGAGTAGGGTTGCGGGACCCGGGCCCAACACTATTAGCTACTCAATTACCTTTGAATATCTCAAGATGTACCCAATCACCAACTATGAGCGACTTCTACAAGGTAACAAGGAATGGAGTCAAAGCATGGAATTAGTATCCAAGATATCCTTGAGAACCTCAAGTTTAAGGATACTTACATCATTGCTATGATAAGATTATCACTGACATTAGAATAGAACATCCATGTGATGATCTCATGGTAAGTCATCCAATGTACTCACTATCTCTAGTAAGCATCTACATCTTAACTCTAAACATCTCATTTTTAAAGTTTCTGAGATCCATTGTTTGATCAAATCAAGGAGTTTGATATGTGCTAGTATATCCGGATTAACGATGCACAGTCTCATTAATCTTATGACTGAGGATAATTTAGATACTAATATAATTGGACATGATATGAATCTCAGTAGTATGATCACATCTTGATTTCCTTCATACTATGTCATATATCATGGACTTCATTAATTTGCTTATAGATCAATATCAATTCGTAAATAATGAATACCAAATTAATGAAATATGTCTTTCTTTATTATTGAAAATAATGTATGTACATAACTTTGCGCTAAAGGTGATTGCCTTTAAGGCACTACTCTAACAAATCTCCCACTTGACCTAAAGCCAATTGCCTTGGTATCTAATACCATAGATGAGTACATGAGAATCAAAGTTATTACATGACAATGGCTTCGTCAACTAATTAGAAGTATTTAGCCTGGTGAGAATTCTCTCTAATCTGTACATCACCTTGACTAATTATCTCCCTATTCAAATGATATCTGTGGAGTACATGCTTGGACTGTTGATGAGACCTTGGTTCCTTCGCCTGCGCAATAGCCTCATTGTTGTCACAATAAAACTGTATAGGCCCATCACTACTAGGAACCACACAAAGTTTAGTAATGAAATTCTTAATCCAAACTGCTTCCTTTGCTACGTCTGAAGTGGTAATGTACTCTACCTCGGTTGTTGAATTGGCAGTCGTCTCTTATTTAAAACTCTTCCAATTAATGGCTCCACCATTTAGTGTGAATATATAAGCTAATTGAGATTTAGAATCATCCTTATTAGATTGAAAACTAGCATCTATATGCCCGCTCACTTTTAGATTTCCATCTCCATATGTCAAAAAAACATGCTTAGTCTTGCAAGTACTTGAGGATGTTATTGACAACCACCTAGTGGCCCTCACCAGGATCTGATTGGTATCTGCTCGTAACACTTAGAGCATATGATACATCAGGTCTCGTACATAGAATAGCATACATGATAGATCCTACTACATCCTACTATAGATGCATATGGGACTATATTCATGTGCATCCTCTTATCTTATGTCTTAGGACACATAGATTTTGAGAGTGTTATCCTATGAGCCATGGGAAGATACCCTTTATTGTATTGCTCCATGCTAAACCTCTTTAGCATCTTATCTATGTACGTTGATTATGAAAGACCAAGCAACCTTTTCATTCTATTTCTATAGATCTTTATCCCGCTGATATAAGTTGCTTCACTACGATCTTTCATGGAAAATTGTTTGGACAACCAAATCTTCACAGATTATAGCATAGAGACATCGTTTCCCAGTAATAATATGCCATTTACATATAGAATAAGGAATATGATTGCACTCCCACTAACCTTCTTATAAACACAGGGTTTATTTTGCTTTTGTGAGAAACCAAACTCTTTGATTATCTCATCAAAGAGGATATTCCAAGTCCTGAATGCTTGTTTTAATCCATAGATGGATTTCTGAAGCTTGCATTTCTTTTCGCCATCAAATGAGATGAAGTCCTCTGGTTGTGTCATATACACATCCTCGGCTAGATTTCCATTTAGGAAAGCTACCTTCACATCCATTTGTCATATCTTATAGTCATAATGAGCGGTAATGGCTAGGAGTATCATAATGGATTTAAGCATGGCTACTGGGCTAAAGGTCTCATCATAGTCAATTTCTTATCTTTGACAGAAACCTTTGGACATAAGCCTTGCTTCATAGGTAATCACATTACCATCCATGTCGGTTTTCTTCTTGAAAACTCATTTACACCCTATAGGTTTTATTCCTTCCAGTGTCTCAACCAAAGTCTATACTTGGTTTTCATACATAGAATCCATTTTTGCTTTCATGGCACTAAGCCATTTCTCAGACTCTGAACTCTTCAGAACCTCCTCATATGTAGTAGGTTCATTATTTTCTATGAGCAATATGTCATTCTGTTCAATCATGAGAAATCCATATTTCTTAGGAATAAATGTATCCTACATGACCTACAAACTTCTTGTGATTGAAGAAGGTTGAATTGTTACTTCATCTATATGAGTAACAGTCTTAGGTTCAGGCAATTGATCTACATCTGTTCGAGCATTTTGAACCTCTTCACATTCAATTTTGCTCCCACTATCTTCCTTTAAAAGAAACTCTTTATCTAAAACGACAACATGCCTTGAAATAAACCCTTTTTGTTCCTCAGCAAGGTAAAATTGATATCCCATTATTTTTTTAGGATATCTTATTAGCAAACACTTGTCAGACTTCGTATCAAGTTTATCTGAACGTATCCGCTTTACATAAGCCAGACAACCCCAAACTTTCAAATGAAAAAGATAGGGCTTTTTTTGTTAGTCCTCACCTCATATGGAGTAACATCAACTGTCTTTGATGGAACATTGGTTAACAAATAAATAGCTGTCTCGAGTGCATAACCGTAAAAGGATTTTGGTAAATTTGGAAAGCCCATCATCAATCGTACTATGTCTAATAAGGTTCAGTTTCTCCTTTCGACCACACCATCGTGTTAAGGTGTGTAAGGTGGATTCCCTTGAGATAATCTAAAAATTATTAGTTTAAGTATTCCTCACCTCAATCGGATCGTAGTGCCTTAATACCTTTCCTAAGTTGGTTTTCTACTTCATTTCTGAATTGTTTAAACTTTTCAAATGCATTATATTTGTATCTCATCAGATATAGATACCCATATTGAGAATAGTCATTGATAAAGGTAATGATGTAAAGAAAACCACTTCTGGCATAGATGGACATTCGACCACATACATCTGAATATATTAGGTTTAATACTCCAGTTGCTCGTTCACCCTTTCCCTTAAAAGATAACTTAGTCATCTTGCCTAATAAACAAAGATTCACACATATCATATGATTTATAGTCAAATGACCTTAAACTATTACTCTTGTGGAGCATAGCTATGCATCTCTCATTTATGTGGCCAAAGCAACAATGACATAAGTAAGTTGATTTTAAATTATCTCATTTATGTCTTTTCGTTTCATTGACGTTTATAGTTGGATGCGACATATTTAGTATGTAAATTCCATTGCATAATATACCAATATCATAAAGCATTCCATTCAAACTAATAGAACAACCATTGCTATTGAAATTCAAATGAAAATTGACTTTATTTAAATAAGAAATAGACAATATGTTCTTTGTTAAAATAGGTACAAAATAATAATAATACAGTTTAATTACAAGCCCACTTAGGAGTGACAAAAAATAAGTACCTACGGCTAATGCAGTAACTCTTGCTCCATTGCCCACACTATATCATTACATATGTGTGAGCCACAACTAGTATCTAATACTCATATTTTATGATCAGAAATAGTATTAACCTCAATGACAAACATGCCTGAAGTAGCTAAGGCATTTGATGCCGGCTTCTTCTTCAAGGACTTCAGATAGACTTTACAGTTTTGCTTCTAGTGGCCATTATTGCCACAATGGAAGCAAATTCCTTTCGACACAGTTTCTTTGAGTTTATTTTTGGCTGCACTTCCTTTTGGTTTCTTAGACCTTTTCTTCTTTAAGTTTTTTTTTGAACCAAAAGAAGAAGAGTGTATCACTAGAACTGGCTTACTATCCTTCTTGATAGCTTGCTCTGCTGTCTTGAACATATTAATCAACTCAGGGATTGTCTTGGATATTTGGTTCATTCGATAATTCAACACAAATTGTGAATAACTATCAAACAATCCAACCAGAATTAAGTTAACACTTAATTCATAGTCCATAACAAAACCCAAGGTGGCCAACCTCTCAATATAACCATTCATCTTCAGTGTATGTTGCATTACAGATGTCCTCAGAGTCATCTTAGTTATGAAGAGCAGTCTCGAGGTCCTGAACCTTTCAGACTGAGCTTGCTCATCAAAAAGCACTCTAAGATGAAACATTATGGTATTAGCATCTATAGACTCATGTTGCTTCTGCATCTCTGGTAACATAGAGGCTAACATAATATAGGTAGCTAAGTTACTATCTTTGAGATGCTTATGATATGATTTCTAATCCTCATCAGAAGCATTTGTTAAGTTAAAATGACTTTACATAAATGATTTTGATGAAGAACAAATAACAGACGGAGATTAAAAAGTAGAAGATAGAAGAAAAGCAGACGAAGATTGAAAAACAGACGGAGATTGAAAAGCAGATGGAGATTAAAAAGCAGACGATAGAAGAAAAGCAGACAAAGATTGAAAAACAGACGGAGATTAAAAAGCAGACGGAAGCAAAAGTAGACAATGAAAAGCAGACGAAAGCAAATCACGTCTGAATCAAGAATCAGTTTAAGTTAGTTACAGAACTCAACTGAATAACCATTTCTTAGAAGATTCAAGAAACAAGATTCAAGAAGCAGTTGCAAACGAAGGCTATAAATATGAGTCGAAGTCGAAGAATGCAAAGTGATGAAACAAAAAATTACACATGTGAACATTTCAAAGCTTACTTGAGAGTTTATTGTGCAAATAGCTAGAGCTATCTTACTGTAACAAAGCTTGAAAAATGTTTCTGTGAGAAAGTAGTGCAGATAGCCTGCAGACGCTAAAAGTAAAAGAATACTGATTGTATAGAGACCTGAAGAGGCTCAGAGAAAAAGAATACTTGTAAAGTTGTTGAGAGATAGTGAAATCTCAGAAAGACATCTGAGGACTGGACGTAGCCCACGATTTGGGGTGAACCAGTATAAAAATTACTGTGTTAACTTCTCTCTATCCTTATCTCTCTTATTGTTAAAACTTTCGAATTTACTTGGTTTTCAAACAAGTTTTTGAAGAATACTATTAACTTTGATTTACAGTAGTTCTTGTGAAAAGAACAAGTTTTTCTTTTGAGAAAACGATTTTGAAGATTTTTCGTCAAAAAAAGGGGAAATACACAATTCAACCCCCCTTCTTGTGCATTTATACATCGTATAATAAGCATTGTAATAACGTGTGATTCACTTCATCAAGATCTTCCATGTAATCCAAAGCTAACTGGTCTGCATCACAATGTCGTGTGAATTAATTAGTTACAGACCAAGTAAAATCCATTGTCGTGTGGTATTATCAATGAATTCATCATCGATAAGTGCCATATTCTTCTCCATGCACGTAGTCTGGTAGCGCTGCACGATGTTGTCATAACCAATTTACATGACATTGATTTCCTATTTTCTATTAGCTATTCTAATAAAAATAAATTTACTCCTCCCCCTGTTCTTGCTCCTAATAATGAATCTTAAGATCATGTGCATAAGATGTGTAGATTTTCTATTGTAACTTAATGACATAATTTTACGTTTTAACACAGATAAGGGCTCAGTTCCACAATTTCATTTCGTTCGTCCTACGAGCCAATTGATTTGAAGGGATTTTAATCACATAGGGTATTTTGTTTCTTTTGGATCAAAATGTGAGAGTGTAAGGGGAAGAAAGTAACAAAATTTGTCAAAGTTAAGGGTAAAAAACAAAACAAACTTATTTACTTTGCCGCGGAATTGGAAGCAGACTCAAACTCTCGACTTGAAAGTTTTGAACTTGACATGCTTATTGAATAAAGAAAAATGTTTGTTATGCCAACCAATTTAGTATGTTATTTACATGTGATGTAGCAAATTGGAATATACTATTAGCCCAAGGTTTATTATTAATGATTTTAATTATAACTATAAAATATTTCAAAATTTAAATCAGAGTTATTTTCTTTCATTGATGATGACAAAATTCTTAAAAGGAAATAAATATTGCCGAAATTTTCTTATGAACTTACTTTATTAGAAATGATTTCACAACATTCGGAAAATCTTACTAATCCAAACAATTAGCTTTGAAATTTTTAACAAAACTTTTCTCTTAACGTCTGAATATTGGAAGATTCCAGTAGAGATGATATCGATGATTCGTTTGATACAAAGCCAAATTAGAATTAAAATGAAGGAATGGCTAGTTGAAAAAAATGTCCATTTAAGGAGGAGCCATTGTATTTACAAAAAAGACACAGATTTGCTAAATACTTCAACAACATCAAATATTCTTAAAAGTCATATCTATATCAGACTCCTTGTATCTTAGAAAGTGAAATCACTCTATTGAGAGAGATTTTTAAACTCTTTATATATTTTTGTTGAAAGCTTGTAAAGGCTTGTTAAATACTATAAGTGTGGAAGGTTGAAGAACCTTGAAAAATATATACTTACGAGCTTGGAGAGGCTCGTGAAAATTTACTACTTGGAGTTTTGTAGTGAAATACTCAACTTGAATACTTGGGGATTAGACGTAGGCTTTATTATAAGTTGAACTAGTATAAATCGACTGTGTCACACACTCTCTCTCTTAACTTTTAAATTTTTGCATTATAGTGTGTATGCTTAACTTACAAGAGGCTCCTTCACTTTGGGAATAGGCTCCTTCTGTTTTAATATTGCAAGAGATTTTTTTTTAACAAGCTGCTTTCATTTTCAACATTAACAGGCTCCTTTCATTTCTAAGCGTTAACATGCCCCTTTCTCTTTTTAAAAGTTAACAGGCTCCTTTCATTTTTAATAGGCTCCTTCTATTTATAAACTTTTCTATTGAAATTTATCATGTTCTTATCGTTTACACGAATTGATAGTAACTTCAAAATTTTTAAATCACACACAATTCACCCCCCTTTTATATATGTTTGCTTTATCATTTGGTATAAGAGAGAGGTTTCACATTTATTGTGTTTTACAGCACGTAATAGATCATGACAAACAATTTTAGAAGCCTCGAAGGACAATTCGTCTCGAAGCCTCCTTATTTCAATTGAAACAACTATTCCTATTGGAAAGAGAGAATGACTACTTATCTTCAATATGTTGATACCGAAATCTGGAAAACTATCAAAGTTGGAGCCACACCTCTTGCTACTAACAACGTAGAAATATGGACTAATGCTAATAGAAGAAATGCACAGCTAAATGCCAAAGCAAGACATTAGCTAGAATGCGTATTATCTCCAGAAGAGTATGAAAAGTTATCCTACTACTCTACAGCAAAGGAAATATGGGACAAACTTCAAGTTACTTTTGAAGGAACGAATGAGGTAAAGAAACATAAAATCAGCCTTTTAATGCATCAACACGAAACTATTTACATGAAATAGGGAGAAACTATAGAATTTTTTTTAAAAGTTTCAATAATGTCATCATAACCTTAAAGAACTTAGGAAAGGTATATCCCAATGATGAGCTTGTAACAAAGATTCTATGATCATTGCCAAACGAATAGAGACTTAAGGTGATAACTTTAGAAACTATAAAGGATCCTAACACTATTTCACTCAACTAGTTAAGAGGAAACTTGATAATCGATGAAGCAAAGCTTAGGCGAGATGAAGGATCTTCATGCAAAAGAGGAATGGCACTAAAAGAAGTTGTGAATCAAATCCATCAAAAGCTGATGAAAGCGACACTAAATTGCAAATAGATGGAGATGATGAATTCAATTTCATGGTCTGAAAATATGCATGCTCTTATAAAAAGAAGCTAATAAAGAAAAGGGAAGGAAACAAGAAAACTGAAAATAATAGGTTCCTATCAAAAGGCAGTAGCAATACCTAAAAACATCAAATCATATGCTATCACTACAAGAAGCCTGAACAAACAAGAATAGAATGTGCTTTTCTTCAAAAGGACAAAACAGAGAATAGAAAACTCAGAAAGCAAGCTATGACTGCAGCTTGGTTAGATGAAAATTTTGAAAACTTTGAAGAAGACAAGCCTAAATAAGTCAATAACGTTTATTTTATAGTCGAATCAGGGGACAATAAGGTATATTATTCTGACTCTGATATTAAAATAGATTAATTAAGAGATGTATATCATTAACTACATGATCAGTATAAAAAAGTAACAATGCAATATATCAAAAAGTTTGAGAAGTCCAAGAATAATGATGCTTCCTTAACGAATAAGATTAAATCATTAGAATATGAGAATAAGAACTTGTTGTCTAAAATTATGTCTGTTGAAAATGTCAACAAGCAAAAAGTATTTGAAAAAAAATTCTTGGAACAAAAGGTAAGTCAGTTAAAAAATGTAGTGCTTGAGAATGATTGTGATAAGGTAAAACAATTAGAAGAAAAAGTTATTGCCCTAGAACTTAAGAAAGAGAAATTGGCTGGAAAAATCATTTCTCTGTAAAAGGATCTTGCCAATTTTGTTAATGGAAAAAACAATCCTGATGCATTACTTGGGAATGGTAAAGGTGTGTTTGATAAGGCTGAAATAGGATATAATGAAAATAATAATATTAGGCCATACAAGAACTTCTTTGTTAAATCCAGCAGTAGCTATAGCCAAAACAACATGAACCTGATAAATGGAAAAGAATATAGTAACTCTCATTCATCTATTTTATACAATTACTGTGCTAGACATCATGATATTAGTCATTCCTATAACTTTTGAAAAGCAAAGAAATTATCTTTAACGTATATTTGGAGACTGAAAGGTCAAATTACTAACCTGAAAGGACCCATAAAAATTTGGGTACCTACAATGAGATAATACATTTTGCAGATATGCTTCAAAACAGAGACAAGAGAAAGTCAACAGATTTTTGATAGTAGTTATTCAAGATACCTGGCAGGTGAAATATCACATTTCAATTATATTGAAAGTAAAAACGGAGGTAATGTTGTCTTTGCCGAAAAAAACAAGGCAAAAGTCACTAGAATTGGTAAAATTGGTGACCCTAATTCTGCTTCTGTTGATCATGTTCTTTATGTTGATGGTTTGAAACATAACTTGCTAAGTGTAATTCAATTATGTGATAAGGGTTATAGAGTCATTTTTTATGTATCCCACTGTGAAATTATTAATAATCTTAATGAAAACATTATTTTTGTTAATTTTAAAAATCAAAATATATAGTGTGCTTAATTGGAACACATGTCTTCACAAAATGTTAACTATTTTGTTTCACTAGAAAAGGATTCATTCATCTGGCATAGAAGATTTGGACATGCTAGCTTGAGCATTCTATAAAAATTATCCAAAAATGAGTTAGTAAAAGGACTACCGAACTAGAAGTTTGAGAGTAATCAAGTTTGTGAAGATTGTCTAAAAAGTAAAAAAAAATCAGAAGTAACTTTCCCCCTAAAAATATTTTTCTTCTAACTAACTGTTTGAACTTGTACATATGGATTTATTTGGTCCTAGTAGAACTCAAAGCTTTAGTAGTAAACACTATAGCTTTGTTATAGTATATGATTATTTTAGATTTACATGCCTTTATTTTCTATTAAATAAGGATGATACTTTTGAAATTTTCTAGAAGTTTTGCAGAAAAATTCAAATTGAAAAAAGGTATTGCATTACATCTATTTGGAGTGATCATGGAGGAGAATTCGATAACAGAAAATTTGAAGATTTCTGTAATGAAAATGGTATAACCCATAACTTTCGTGTCCAAAGACTTCTCAACAAAGTAGAGTTGTTGAGAGAAAGAACATGACTCTTGTTGATATGGCTAGGACAATGCTATGCGAAAGTGGTCTACCTTATGACTACTTGGTAGAAGCTATATCTACTGCTGTTACATACTTAATAGGTGCCTTATAAGTCCTATTCTTAAAAAGACCCCTAATAAGTTGTGGAAAGAAAGAAAATCGAATGTTGCTTACTTTCTAATGTTTGGCTGCAAGTGTTTAGTATTAAATAATGGAAAGGAAAACCTTGAAAATTTTGATGCAAGATCAGATGGTGCTATATTTTTGGGTTATAGTACTAACAGCAAAGGATTTAGAGTTTATAATAAAAGAACAAAAAGGATAGAAGAATCAATACATGTGGTATTTGACGAAGCACTACCCTAGATAACATCAGTTGATTCAGATGATGAAGAGCATCTTTCAGTTCCTAAAAATACATCACAGACTTAAACTACAACTATCATATCATCAGAATTACAAGATGAAGAAGGTCCTTCTGAAGCCAGGACGAAGCAAGCTCCTTTATCTTAGCAAGAGCCTATGTAACGAAAAACACTAAGAGAATGGAGAGGTTAAGATACACATCAGTACATTCTGGGAGACCTTTTTGAAAGTCTAAGAACTAGATCTTCCTTCAAAAACAATTATGTTCCCCTCATCTCATAATTAGAAACAAAGACTATCGAAGAGGTTCTTACTTATGAAAATTAGGTTTTAGCTATGAAAGACGAACCAAATCAGTTTGATAATAATGTCTAGAATCTAGTACCTCATCCACAAAATAAGTCAATCATTGGAACTCATTGGGTATTTGAAAACAAATTTGAAGAAAATAGTAAGGTGGTAAGAAATAAAGCTAGATTTGTAGCTCAAGGTTATAATCAACAGGAAGGTATTGGTTTTGATGAAACTTATGTGCTTATTGCTAGATTAGGATCGATTAGAATTTTATTGCCATTGTATGCTATATAAAATTTAAATTATTCCAAATGGATGTTAAAAGTGCCTTCTTAAGTAGATATATGCTATAGAAAATTTAAATTATTCTACATGGATGTTAAAAGTTTCTTCTTAAGTAGATATATTAACAAAGAAGTGTTTGTTAAGGAACCCTTTAGGTTTTCAAGATGAAAACTATCCTAATTATGTGATGAAGTTAACTTAAGCTTTTTATATTCTAAAGCAAGCTCTTCGAGCATAGTATGAGAGGTTAAGTAATTTTCTATTTGAGAATAACTTTGAAAGAGTAAAGGTAGATAAAACCATATTTATTAAGAAAAAGGAGAAGGCTTACTGATAGTTCAAATATATATTGATGACGTAATATTTGGTGCTACTAATCAAAATGTAGGAGGAGTTTGAATGAGTATAATGGGAGAAATTTCTTTCTTTCTTGGGTTGCAAATTAGCCACACAAAAAAGGGAATCTTCATTGGCCAAGACAAATAAAAAAAGGAAATCATCAAGAAATATCATTTTGAAAATGCCAAACAGTGGGTACTTTTATGTATTCTGGAACTAAACTTGATAAGGATAAGGAAGGAAAGGATACGGATGAGACAAAGTATAAAGGAATGATTGGATCATTACTATATCTCACAAGCTCATAACTAGATATTATGCTTAGTGTGTGTTTTTATGCACGATTTCAATCAAATCCAAAAGAGAGGTATCTTCAAGTAGTCAAGAGGATCTTTTGCTATCTTTGTGGAACTATAGACTTTGGATTATGATATCCAAAAATTAATTCTTTTAAAATAGTTAGCTTTTGTGATGCAGATTATATAGGTGATAAAGATGATGGGAAAAGACCAAGCGTTCATTGCTAATTTCTTGGAGGATGTCCAGTTTTTTGGTCTTACAAGAAACAAAATTGCACAGTGCTTTTGACAATTGAAAAGGAATATATAGCAGTTGCCAGCTGTTATGCTCAAATCTTATGGATGAAACATCAACTCTATGACTTTTTGTTAAACTTTGATAATATTCCTATACTAAGTGACAATACAAATACAACAAATCTCCCTAAAAATCTTATGCATCATTCTAGGACTAAGAACTTAGAAATCTTGTTTTAGAAGGAACCACTAATCTTTTGCATGTTAAAATTGAAAATCAAGTAGTTGTTATCTTCACTAAGCCACTGTCTGAAGATAAATTTTGTATGTTAAGGAAAGAGCTTGATATGTGTAGCTATCTGATATTAATTATGTATAAAGATTCTATGCTACTTCTCTTTGTAGATATTAGCAGGTTCCTTCTCATCGGTTCTTTTATAGAAGGACCCTCTTAGTTTAGAAGGATCCTCTTAGTTTAATAGGATAGAATACATGTGTCTTAAAAAGGTAGTTCTTTAATAGTGTCATTTTAGCTCTTAAAATATGCACTTCACTTTGACAATTTTTTGTACGTGACTGATAGAAGATACGTAGATGATCATATTTCCTTTATTTATATGTATAACTACTCATCCTTACACAAAATAAAGACTCAAGAATCGTTTAGTGTACATTAAGCAGGCTTTTATCTTTTATTTGGCTTTGTTATTTTCAAAAGTGTTGTTCTTTCCTTTCTACACCCTAACTCTCTACTTCCTCTCAAATGTCCTAAGCTTAGTTATAATGGCACGAATCAAATCCATGGGACAAAAGAAAACTATGGCATCCACTTCTAGCTATGGCCAAACTCTCCACCATGATCGAAGTCTTGTTTTTGAGTCTTCTTCTCTGTCACCAATAATGAAATCGTTAAACACTCCTTCTAAACCTATTTCTATTACCTTTAAGCCCCATATTTCAGAAATAGCCATTCAAGAGACTCTAGAGGAGAGAAAAAGATAAGTTTTGGCTATGTTATCTCTAAAATTAGACTCTGATTCATCCTCTGAGCATAATAAATCAACAGTCAAACAACAATATGTCTCTGGCTGTAATGAAGAAGAGGAAGTTAAAGAAGAAGAAGGTGAAAAAAAAGAGAAAGAAGAAGAAGAAGAAGAAAATTAAGAAGAAAACCCTAAGGAAAAGAAGAAGAAGAGTCTTCTAGTGGGGGTAGCC
>JANZLD010000003.1:57002501-57013465 GCA_026413575.1 Erythroxylum carthagenense
TATTAAATCAAATTTTATTTGAATATTTATATTTTAAATTTAATTATATATAATTTAATTATAAAAATTAAATGAAATAAATTTATTCATAATTTTATTGATAATAAATCTAAATGTATTAAATATATAAATATAATATTGAATTAAATTATTCATAATTTTTATTTAAAAAATAATTAAATAATATATATTTAAATAATAGTAAATCAAATTATAAAAAATAAAAAAACAAAAATTACTTTTTATGGTTTTCATAATTTTTGAAAACTGGAAGAAACAAAACCAAAAACAAAAAGTAAAAACTCAAACAAATAAGATTTTTACTAAATTTGAAAACAAAAGGAGAAAATTAAAATTAAAAATAGAAACAAACACCTTTACTGTTAAACAAAAGCAAGAATAAGGCAAATAGGGTTAAAGGCCTAAGAGGTGGTCTTTAATGAGAAAATAAGGAAAGAAAAGCTAGAAAGCATAATAAAAAAGAAATAAACACAAAACAAAATTAGGCAAGACTAAAAAATTTTCCTAAAATGATAAGCAAAGCTAGAAGTGAAAATAAGTTATAATTGCAGTAGCAATACCTCTATGTAATTTTGTTTTTTTATAATTAAGTCAAAACGTGAAGAGTTAAGTACTCATGACAAAAATTTATATGTATCTTTTTTAAAGTTAACAAGCCTTTTTGAGAAGAAGAAATATAGATCCTGTAACATAGTAATTTAAACATTGATGATAATTATATTTACATAAATTAAATACTTTGAAAGTGAAGTATGATGAAGGTACTACCCTCGCATAAGAAAAGATAAATTTAAAGAATTGCAACACGCAGCGGAAATAAAAATTGCAATCATATACTATTTATTGCATTTAACAATATACTAATAATAAGAATAGGTATATGATAAGTACTTAGAATTTGTGAGGATTAACTAATACTGAACTTTGAAACTACGAAGTCTCTATGTACTCCTCACCGAGAAATATGTCCCACTTTCAACATTTGATATGACTTTGGATAAATTTTAAAAAACCCTTTCTTCAAAAATGAAGAAAACAATTTTCTCTTCCCTTCTCTTGTCTTTGTGTATATAACTTTTATATACAGAAACCAAAACAACGTATATATCGATATATATATTTTGCAGTGCGTTGTTTTATATATCTTGTCACACAAAAAACTCTCCTTTTGTATCACTATACAAAAATGAAAACCAAGAAATCTATTTTCTCTTTTAACTCTCCTATCTATCGTATCCTGACGCACACAACTGCATTTTTAAGTCTTTGTTTTTAAAACGTTAAATAACCTTTCCACATAACGTTTTGTTATTTGGTTTAATGTATAACCAAAAACAAAACTACCAAAGCTTACCATCTGATGGCTTTTACTTTGTAATTGTTGTTGTGTGTTTTTTTAATTATTATGTATAAAATGAAATAAAATAAAATAATTTTATTTTATTATTATTTCTAATTTTATTCATTTATTTTGTACAAGAGAATTTTCAATATTAATTATATTTTCTGTGCTAGCAAAAAATATAATAATATGCCATATAGATTATTTAATAAATTATCTCATAATAAATTAAATAATCATAAACGAAAAAAATTACACTCGTAAGTGTGTGACTATATAGGTTTATCATTAAGTCGGTAGTAATTAATCTAATTAATTACTAATAAAGGTTGGCTTCTAGCAACACTCCTTAACGACCGGATAGTGTGAAGTAACAACTTTACAGAGATGGAACCTGGTTAAGGATAATGTATAATTACCATCAATCATTACAACTCCGGATTATTCTAAGGTATGGTTTAATTGTCAAACCTTATTAGATAACCAACTATGTTACATATTGATCATTAATGATTGGTGAATGACTTAGAAAACTCCTTTTCCTCACTCATTCAATTGCCTTGGCCAAGGTCTTGAAATAATCATTAAGATAAATGACAACATAGAGTTCAAACTCATTACCTAAAGTCGATGGATCCCATCTTGACTCACCACTAATCAAATAAGTACTTAATTACGTCCAATGATCTTTCAACTAGCATTTTTACACACTAGGTATCTGACATCAAAACATAATAAGTAGCCTATTGATTACTATGATGATCTCAGGTCAAAAGCAAAATATACATTTAAATCCTTATGACAATATCCTACTTGACAGTTTATGGGTAATATTAACCATTGGGAATTCTCAGTTTGGTCAGTTCAATGATCATATCTCTATATCCATCATCTATATATGTAACTTAGTAAATGAGATACTAATATCTATCCAATAGATACTATTACATATATATTGATCTAACTGGATCATTAAAGTCCTTATTTGATGATCTTATGATCAAGAACATTTTTAGATTAAATCCTAAAGACTTGACTCTCATTATCATAATCTCCATTATGATGGCAAGTGTATAAATTTAATCAAGGACTTATCATATTAGAATAAAAACAATAAACATAATATGATAAAAAATATTTGTCATGTTATTAAACAAAGTTAATAATCACAAAATTAAAGTGTTCAATCTATTATATAACAATTGGGTCGTGGGCATAATTCCAACACTAAGCAACATAAACCAACCATGAAGCAAGCAACACTCCACATTCCCAACAGCCATACCAGCACCAGATCACTCGAAGGCTGCACATCCCCCACACTATCAGAGTAATCCACATGCATATAAAATCTTAGCATCCAAGTTACTAACATCCACCAGCAAGCACAATGAATGTTATTCAACTACCAAATTGAGATCTATCATTCGCAATTATGTGTGATGTTAGCAATTATGCAATGGAAGTTATTTTAGGCGAAAGGATCGAGAAACAACGTCATGTCATCTATTATGCCTTAAGAATATTATATGCTAAATAGTGCAATTATTCTACAATTGAGAAGGAGCTTTTCGCAATTGTCTTTTCTTTTGATAAATTTAGATCTTATTTGCATGGATATAAATTTACTGTATAATTTGATCATGCAGCATTGAAATACCTTTTGTCAAAGAAGGAGTCTAAACTGAGGTTGATTCGATGGATTTTGCAATTACAAGAATTTGATTTGGCAATAAGTGATTGGCAAGGAGCAGAAAATTTAGTAACAAACCATTTGAATAGGTTGGTAAGGAATGAAGTTGTTTTACCTTTCTAAAACTTTTCCTAATGTGATTCTATAGTATGCAGACCTTGTTAATTATTTAGTTACTATAACTTTACCTAATTGCATTAGTAAGTCTAGAAAGGAAAAAGATAAAGAATAGGGTAAAATATTACATTTAAGATGAGCTACACTTGCAGAAGTTTTGTTATGATCAAATTATTAGACATTATGTACCAAAAGATGAACATTGCTCTATCTTAGCTTTTTATCACAATTATGAATGTGGTGGTCACTTTAGTCCTAATCAATCTATTATAAAAGTTTTAAATTGTGGTTTGTATTAGGAAACTTCATTTAGAGATACTTAGTATTTTGTAAAAGTTGTGATAGATGCCAAAAGGCAAGTACATTATAACCTAGAAATGAAATGCTTTAAACTCCAATTCTTATAGTTGAGATATTTGATGTATGTGGCATTGCTTTTATGGGCAATTTTTCTTCTTCTCATGGTCTTTTTATGTACTTTTAGCAGTTGATTATGTTTCAAAGTGAGTGGTAGCAAAGCCACCGAGACCAATGATTTTGTAAAGTATAATATTTTCAATAAATTTAAAATTCCACGAGCCATTATTAGTAATTAAAGAAGCCACTTTTGCAACAAAGCAGTGACAACTTTGTTTAAAAAGTATGGAGTGAATCTTTGAATAGTTATCACATATCATCCATAAATGAATGGATAAGCAGAAGTATCGAATAGAGAAATGAAATCTATTTTAGAAAAGATGATAAATCTAGAAAGAAAAAAATTTGAAGTTTACATTGAGATAATGCTCTTTGGCTTACCATACAGCTTATAAAATACTGATAGGAATGCCTCCTTACCAATTGCTTTTTGGTGAAGCTTGTCATTAACCTGTGGAGATTGAACATAAAGCGTATTAGGTGATTCAAAGTTGCAACATATGGATTCGATAAAAAGTGGGTAGTCAAGGGAATTGTAATTATAAGAGCTAGAGAAACTAAGTTGGATACTTTACGAGAATTCGATAATTTACAAAGAGAAAACTAAGTTGTTCCATGATAATATGATATTAAGGAAGCAATTTGAGATAGGAAAGAAAGTTTTATTATATAATTCTCGGCTAAAGCTTATATCAGTTACGTTACATTTTAGATGACTAGGTCCTTTTGTTGTCACTAATGTATTTCCTTATGGTATAATGAAAATAAGAGTTTAAATACCCGAAAAATCTTCAAGGTGAATGGACATAGATTGAAACCATTTTATAAAGATACAACAGTTTAAAGTGTGATGGATATTGATTTGACATTTCTCTAATATGTAAAAGATTGAGAAGAAACAAGTTTTGATGTGCATAACAATGTTAAATAGTTGCACTTTTTAGGAGAAAACCTAAAATATGATAATTTTATAAGTTTTATTTTAGTTATATATAGTTTTCATCAGCTTATTTATGAGAAATTAATTTATTAGCTTAAGGGGGAATTGAGTCTTAAATTCTAGAATACTAAATTTCATAAGGTGAGATCACGCATTATATAATTCATAAGACTTGTATCTTAAAATTCTAGACTATTAAAATTCATAGGACTTATATCTTACTTAACCCAAGTTAAGATATTAGTCATCTTAAGATATTAGCCATCTTAAATTCTAAAATACTGAAATTCAGAAGACATGATTACTGCTTATATGATTCAACTTTCTGACATCAAATCCCTTAAATTCCAAAATACGTACTAATATTATAAGGCGAGATCAAGTCTTATAGATATTAGTAAACTATTTTATCTTAAGGAATTTTTGTTTTAAGTAAAAATCAAAAATAGAAAAAATAGAAATGATGATCAACATAAATAAAAATAAAACTTTAAAATTTTCTATATATTTAAAAATAATAAATAAATAAAAACCAAAACAAAACCCTAACTTTGTTTTCTTTTTTCAAGTTCTTTCTCCACAAGTCGCCTATCTCTAGCCACATTAGCAGTCAGCACTCCACCAATACGCATTCCATGAGTCCAACAAACAATTTTCAGCGTCCCAAACTCTCAGTCGATCTTTCAAGCATGAAGCCGCCACACGTGTCTCCACCAAGGATGCACCTGCGTACACACCAACACCAAGCTTCACAGACCACAAGCCACCAACAAGTAGTAAGTGTCACAGGCGAGCAGCGTTGTGGCAGAGTCCACCAACGGGGGCACCAGTAGCCCAGTTTCATCAGCGCTCTACCAAGCTCCATCGAATAGTTCCACTTAGCGTCCCAGTCCTAAGCAACATAAACCAACCAGGAAACAAGCAGCAGTCCACATTCCCAGCAACCATGCCAGCACTAGATCACTCGAAGGCTGCACATCCCCCACACCATTATAGTAATCCACATGCACATAAAATCTTAGCATCCAAATTACTAACGTCCACCAGCAAGGGCACCATATGCACAGCCAAACCACAAACAGTAGCCGCTCCTAGTCTTACACGACCATACTCGCAGCCAAGCGTCGTGGTCCCAGGCCAACAAATTAAAACACCAGCTCACACATCTTTTTCTTGTTTACAATTGCCATAGCTATGAGAAGGACAAAGGGCACTAATAGGACAACGGAAAAAGCTAAATCCACAGTAAATCTAATTGATAAAAATCAATAGGAGATTGTATTGACCACTAGTACCAATTGGAAGCGTATTCAATCAGATAGCCAAAGGATGAGATTGATTGTGAAACAAAAGAAACAATTCCGTTATATGTCACATAATACTCCTACGTCTACTGTACATTTGGTTTTAAATGCTCAAAACTCAAGAGAGTATTCTCCTATGTGATTTATTTTTTGTTGATATTACTTTTATGGAACGTGAGCATCTTCGGCATACATTGCGATACTGTATAATCTAGGTGTAGGAAAGGGGGAGAACATGTATCATCATAAACTTTGTGATTTATTCTTGAACTTACGAATATTAATGGAAACATCGAAGGAGGTCAGTGACGGAGTCAAGAATTTAAAATAGCAGGACCCAGATATCTAATTTTTTAAAATTTTAGGGGGCACAATACACCACTAGCCTCCAAATGACTTCACCCTTATATATAAATATATATATTAAAAAATTTTAAAAAATTTAATTTTTTTAATATTTTGGGGGGCCCAGTGGGTCCGTCTATGAAGGAGGTTAATTGTTTTCGCAAACTTTCCGCAAATTTATTTAACAGCAAAACCGAAATAATAAAAATACCAGAAATTTGGTAACGCAGTTCGGCATATTTTGCCTATATCTGCGAGGCCCTCATTTAGCTTAATAACTTTCACGAAATTATAATAGATTTATCCAAGGCTTTACTGAGCCGACACCACCCAACCTTTGATACTATCTCTCAACCTCACTTCTCGCGAAAAAATTTCACACCCAATAGTACGACCTTCTCGTACTAACCTCAACAGATGATTTTTCTAAACTACTTTTAATTAAACGAGAATTAATAAAAAATAACTTAAGTATTTAATCAACTAAGAATTAAACAATAATATACTTGAGACAAAAGAATGACTTCCCCATAGATTTTATCTTCTTGAAATAATCCAGCTGAAATTCTTCACTATAGTCGATTCTTTCTTCATAAAACAAATTACCACAGCCACGGCTCATTAAAAAACACACATAATCTCTTCAAGAAGACCTGCAACATAAGAATAAGACCTGCAACATCAAAACATATGTTGACCAACCCTTCCTCACAAATTAATTTCACCATGGCTCACAAATCAACTTCACTGTAATAATCATTGACGCGCTGCTCCTTGGCTTCTTTTCTGTGTAGCTTTTATCACCCAACCTATCATGTCTTTGTGCGATCTTCATGGACGCATACTCAAAACACACTCACTATTTGATTAAACTACAAAAACTCTCAAGTCCATCTCACACACGCATCTTTACAAGCCACACACTCACTTGCACATTTAATGCACGCACACCATCTTTACTTCAACACCCACTACACATTTAATGCATGCATGTCCCTCCAAGTGCCACATACGCACACCACTCTTCTTTTTATGCCCAACGCAGTATCTGTTTTATTAGACAACTAGCTCACATAAAACTATATCCCATACATACGCACGTCAACTTTTTACTGCACATGGACACCCTTCAGTGTTCAACCAACATAAGAAACACACTCTAGAAAAGAGTTCCACATCAACGTCTCATATACAAAATACGCAATTACCACTTCCTTCTGTTTTTATCGAGATAACTAGCAATAGCCCTTTTACACAACAACCACTTCACTGTTTATTCTATCCACAAAAATCCAGCAGTAAAACAATTTCAATACCAACATGATAATAGACTTCAAGATAGGATAGAATTCTTTTTCAACTAGAGGATTATCCATATATCTTTTGAATCCAAGTCATTATTCAATTAATATCTTATATATCCAATTAATGAATAATGCCAAAACTAATTATTTAGATATATAACATATATCCTAACAATTATGATTCATATGTCAGATTATTCCTTGTGAAACTTAAAATTTGTTGATTGTTGTTTTGAAATAATCTTTAAGTTAGGATAATTTTTTGTTTTAGCTTTAGTGCATGTGATAGACAAGGATGATATCGATTAGTATTTTTCCTTTAAATTAATTAAAGTATCTCATTGGTTTTGTTCAATGAAAATGTCCAAGATTTGATACATTTTGACACTTTTGTCAGCTTTTGAGCTTAAGATCATTCATCACATTTATACTCACATATTTCTTTTTGTTGTGTGTTATCAAACATAGGTTTTTTTTTTATGCAAGAGCTTGCTTTTGATTTGAATACATTTTGAGACCATATTATTGGTTAATTTATGCATAGAAATACAAAGGGCATTTAAGATAATCATTTTTTATTTTAAAAAATCTACCTTTATCCATTGAGAAACAATTTAAGCCTTAACCTTTCTTTTCTTGAATATTAACCTTATTACAAGCCACTTTAACCCTTCTTTTTCTTGATTTTGGTTAATAATTTTGAATCTCTAAATTGAGGGAATTCTATGAAGCTTATTTTGCATAAGATTTTAACTAAGACAGTTGTTAGATCGTAATTAGATATGTATGACATTCACTAATATTGGGATTTTATCATGCTATTGGGAGTAAAGAGAATAGAACAATCAAGTCAAATCAAACAGTATTAGGAAGTCAAATATGAACACATGCAAACTTGACTGATAAACTCCATGATTGTTACGGTGAACAAATATAGTTTTTGCAATCGACCATTATTCCAAAACAACCGATTTCTCTAATCTCATACAAATCATCAGGACATCACTATCACCTCCATTTTCATCAATTTTCTCTTGAAGATTCGAGCAAGCTTAACACGACATATAGTATGTACAATTAGATGTTCATATAATAGCTTCATAGCAAAAAAGTGAGATATTGGTAATAAAGAAAGAGAGGCAGTTTGGATCATACTAAAAATCCTAAAGAAGAAGATCGACCATGGAAGGCAATTGGTGATTAGTGCTGGATGAGGGGATTTGGTCTGCATTGATTTGTTCTTCATCTTGGATAATTTTGCCACAATCCTCTTAATGGAGCTCATTTCTACCACCAGAAACTAGTCATCATGTTGACATTTCACGATGAATTAATGTTAACAGTTTAATTCTGAAAAGTCAGTAGAAGAATACTTATTTGAATGTTCCATTCTAGCGATGTTAATTTTGTGATCTATTAAGTGAGATTACTTCATATGATGATAAGGTTGAGAATATTAAGAGTGTAAGTACTATGTTTAAGGGATGTATAAACATCCCTTGCAACTTCGAAATATAATTGCTTCTATGTACATAAACATCTTTTATAGAATCCTCTAATAAAAATAGTTATGTGATTGTGATTTAGCTTTAAATTACATTAATAATTGGCATGTTAGGTTTGACTACTCCATTGTATATATGTTTTCAAATGTGTGTATGTTAAAAGATTTGATCTTTTAAGAATAAGAGTAATTGGTTGTTAGTTTTGAGTTGAAATTGTTATGTTTAAGACAGAAATACAATTGACTATATTTCTGGTTTTGACCATTTGACTATTAATTATTATGTGTAATCACAGTCTAATTACACATTGAAATAAAGTCATTTTGATGGATACATATGTATACTATATAAGTGGTACAACCAAATGTAAACATATACATAAACATTCAAGCATTTCATCAAACAGTTAGGAGACTTTTGTCAAACAAGCATGGAAGGTGGGGGAAAAAATATAGACCCATACACATCCAACGCAGAAACATAAGAAACCATCTTCCAAACACAAACACAAATACAAACACAAACAAAAACTCATATACTATAATCAGAACACAAAACTCACAATAAACTCCTAAAGATAGCAGTAAAACATAGTACAAGAAAGAGGGTTTGAAAATAAAAAAGAAGAAGAATATTAACATAGGTAATGACGTTTCTTCGACAATGACAACCACAACACAAGAGACAACTATAACAGAGAGGATAGTGCTTATTAGACGGTGAATGAAGAGGAATGTTTATGGCTAACATGAAAAAGAAGGGAGGTTCGTTTTGGTTTTAATAACCTAATAGAAAATGACATCGTTTCTTGTTAAACAAAACAACGTCATACTCGATTAATTAGAAATAAATATACCATTTGCCGTCAATTAAAAAAAACCATCGCAAAATGGTGGGCCATTACCATTTGGCTTTACCTTTGGTAATTGCATGAAGACAACTTTATATTAACTACAATATAATTATATTATTGCGATGTAATTAAAAAATAATTACAATATAGTAAACAATGAAAATCAATATTAAATATTAATATGATATTCTTAATAATCAAATTAAATATTGTTGACAATGATTGTAAGTGTAAAATTAAATTTAGTTAACAACAATGTTATTTTAAAACTTTATAGGAAAACAAACCAAAATTAATTTTTATTACTTAAATAATTTTTTTGTATTATTGTCTTTCAAATTATATGATTTGACAATTTTAAGTGATGTGACAAAACTCTAATTACTATACATAAATTGGGTTACATTTTCTATAAATTTTATATTACAAAAGAAAATTTCAATAAATATAAAATTCAATAAACACCAATAATTTTTAAAAATTAAATCAAATACATAGCTACAAAGAATTGGTTGCGATTCGAAAATCGTCACTAAAACTTTTTAGCTATATTCTTTAAACTATCACCGATAACTTTTATCTATGTTTTCAAAACCATCGCTAAATTTTTTTTTCTACGAAAACTTAATCTTCGCAAAACATTATTATCGGCATCTATGGTAACGTAGCTAATAACTTTTATTTACGAAAAGAAAGCATCCCAAAATATCATTGGCGATGATAACATCTATCCTTGCCTATCTCTTTTGGTGATACATCTGAGATCGGAGCAAAATATCATTTGTGACAATTTTGTAAAAAGGTTGCCGATAATATTTTACTATTGTGATTTTGCGACGATTTGTGCGACGTATTTTTATCATCGATAAAAAAATTTTGCAACAAATTTGGTATGTTTAGCGACGAAAATGTACGTCGCCAAAAGCCCCTTACGTCGTAGTGAACTTAAATTTAAAAGAGACAATTAATTATTAATTATGTTGATAATTTTAAATTTTAATACTAAGTTGATTACGATTAAACATGACTTTTGCTATAACTGTAATTATTTAACAAAACATCATTTTCTTAATGTAAAATTCCCTGCATAGGGGGAATAAGAAGAGAGCTCGATTCAGCAACA
>JANZLD010000003.1:57614791-57628556 GCA_026413575.1 Erythroxylum carthagenense
TTTAGCGACGGAAATTATCCGTCGGTATAATTAAAATAAACCGTCGCCGAGTTAAACCTGCTAACCTAATATACCGATGCCGTTTTGAAATATATCGACGGCTTATTTCCGTCGGTGAGATTTTCCTCTGACAAATGTTGCTGACCAAATTGTAATTCCGTCCCTGTTTACAAACAGAAAATTTTTCATCGGCATTATTCCGTCGCCGAGTTATTTTCCCTCCACCCTTGGCAACGGATTTTCTGACCGTCGGAAAAGTTCTTCTTTAATATAGCGACGGATTTGTTATCGTCGGCGAACCATTTCTAGCCGACAGGTTCGCCGACCGAAAATTTTATTCCGTCTCTTTTTACAGACAGAATAATCTCTATCGGCATTGTTCCGTAGCTAAAAGGCCCCTCCAAAATTTCCCTCCAACTTTGGCAACGGATTTCTAGACCGTCGGAAATCATATTCCTTTAACTGACGGATTAGTGTTTTCGTCGTAATTAACAGACGCTATATGGTTCGTCGATATATTTCCGTTGCTATATGACGATTTTCTTATAGTGTTATAGTCTTCGTCTTCAACTGCTTCTTGATTCTTGCTTCTTTCAAGAAACGGTTATTCAGTTGAGTTCTATAACTAACTCAAACTGATTCTTGATTCTGACGTGATTTGCTTCCATCTGCTTTTCATCGTCTGTTTTTTCTTCCGTCTGCTTTTTCTTTCGTCTGCTTTTCTTTCATCTATTTTATAACTTCCGTCTGCTTTTCTTTCATCTGTTTTATAACTTCCGTCTGCTTTTCATCATTATTTGTACTTCATCAAAATCATTTATGTAAAGTCATTTTGACTTAATAAGCAGGTGATCTGGGATGTTACAAAGATGTCTATCCACTCCTCAAATTTTAAGCTCCCTCTTTGCTTCCAATCATGCCTAACTACTCTTCCAAGTTTAAATGTGTCCAATTTACCCTCAAATGCTAGATCATCATCAACATCAGTACTAAGCTCTTCATTCTCCTTATTAATCTTTATTGAAGTTTTTAGGTTATACCTAGTATGCCTCCCTTAATTTTTTATTAGGTCTTATCTTCTCCCTTTTGATTTTGTAATCTAGTAGGATTGCTTCTTCAATATATCCTTAACCCTAATATACATCATATTCATCCTATCAAACTATTATTACATAGCCTACCTAGTGTATGAGTTATCTCTCTCCTTACATATTGAAGTGCCTTTAAAAGATATATCCTAAACATATAAGATAAAGTTAGTAAAGAAAATTTCTACACACACTCCCTCACATGTATGCTCTTAAGGTGACAAACTAATCATGTTTCACACTTCATTATACTTTTTCTCAATGTTAATCTCACTCTCTTTCCATTTTCACTCTTTTTTTCTTTTTCTAATTTTTAGTTTTTCAAGATTTTATGATGTTAAATTATTGTTTGAGTTGCTCAAGTAATAATTTAACATCATAAAATCTTAGAAAACTAAAAAGTATGTATTGGTTAAGAATAGAAAATAAATTACAAATGCAAAAGTTAAATAAAAAAAGCTAGCAAGAATTCTAAACTATATTTAAAAAATATTTTTAGTTCATTGTTCCCACGCCATTGTTTCCTTTTTTAAACTATAAAAACAATTGGTATGAACTACATGAAATAAGGAATTAAACAAAGAAGAGACCATAACAAGAAAAGGATAGAAAAGACTCTAAATAAGAAGATAACAAGATTTATTTTTTATGCTTTATAAACAAAAAGCATATTTAATAAAAGGAAATATTAAATCATACAGAAAGCAAACTTCTAGATAAAGAAATAAAATTTATTTAAATTACATAGAAAAATGAAAGGATAATCACACCTTATCTAGATCAAACTTTGATATTAACTAACGTGAACCCATCTAGGAATATACCCAAAAAAACCCACAAACAAGTTTTAATCAAACAAAAAGATGCTAAGCAAATGTATAAAAGAGTTAACCTATTGATTATAAAGAATCAAGAATCAATTTCATAAAGTATTTGAACACCTCAGTGAAATAATTCTTTGATAAGTTTAAGGTTCAATGGGGAATAAAGGAAAAAGCTATGAGAACTTTCAACATGCCTTAAATACTAAATAAAAAACTAGGGTTTTAAGTAGGTATGGTATAAGACATAGCTATGGGGTAGACCCTGTTAGTTATAGAAATCCTAATGCTTTTGGATGTGATCTAAGACACTCTCATTGGCTAAGATCATGAATCCTTTTTATAACTTTGTGAAGATGTGTATGATTTGGGAAACATCCTTATTAGACACTATAGTCTTTCTAAAACTTCAACTTTTGCATTCAAGAAGGGATAGGAGTTAAGACACACACTTGTATGAGCTCTTGTTCAACAAAGATAAGTATTTTGACTACAAATCTTCACCAACTTTAGCTTTTGTAATCGACCCAAGCTTACATACAATGGATTTCTTATTTAGGATAGTCGTTCTTATCTCACTTAGTGTATGGAAGTTCAATCTTACCATGAGATAACGTCTATATTAACTTAACGATTTTATTCTTGTAAACTTGGAGTATTGTTGTTATCTTTTCCAAAGCAAATAAAGAAACTAGCTCTTAAAAAAAGATCGAGTTTAAATCCATCAACCTAATTATCATATTGATGGTATCAACCATTTTAATGGGCTATGAATAATATTCAAGCTAATAGCCTTGTAGAAAAGAACATCAAAAGTATTAGAGTTATTTTGATAGGAACACTCTAATGTTCAAGACAATAATGTTTTAAAGAGTTTATTTGAGAGTAGTGAATATTAAAGAATGATTGAATTAGTGAGTGAATATTACTTCAAAAGTTAACACTTTTCAAGGTTTTTTTAAAGAACATAAGTTTAAATATAACTTTAACTCTTTAGAATTTTAACCTTAATGCAATCCATATAATTGATCAAATAAAGTTAAAGGAATCATAATTGTATCCATTAGGAACTATAGGGTCCTCATTGGAGTGAGATTTTTTCAATGGGCATTCTCTTGACAAAGTTCATTGTTACTAGGTTGATCCCTGTTAAGTTCACCCTTGCTAAGTCCATCCCTATAAGGGTTATCCCTATAAGATTCACTCCTACCAACACTATAAGAAAATTGCAAATTATCGATAGAAAATTCCCTATGGAAAAAAATTGCATTGTAAATTAACGACTCCATAGTTAAATTTGTCAAGAAAAAAGGTACTTTGTGATAAAAAAATATCTATTGTTAAAAGAGAAGGTAATCTTACCTCTAAACTTTGCTAACAGAATAGTGAAAGCTGTTGTAGAAAGTAGGTGCTAATGGATCCTAGTAAAAATTACGTACACAATTTGCCAATGGGAAAAATTTTCTTTATGGAAATTCCCAACTAAAAGTTGACTTCATAGGTAATTTTCCTATAGAAATATTTGCATAGGTAATTTCCCGATGAAAATATATTTCCATAGGTAAATTAATACATAATGATGTTTTCGTAGGGAATTTACCTATGAAGTGAAGTTAATTTTGTAAGTGTACATGTTTAATGAAATGTTAAAGCTGGAAATGTGCTAAAATTAAATGGCCCTATAATTTACGCTAAGACTACATTTGAAATAAATTAATGTTTTACATTTGATTTGTTATATTTTACTTCTACATAGTATTATAAAATTAATAAAAAAAGATTCTAAATTTAAATCCTATTAACCTTTAGTTAATTTAAATTTTATTTAATTTTGTCGTTGAAAGAATTCTACATTATGTTAATATTGGCGTATCATTTTTTAAAATTTCTTTCTTTTTTTAAATCAATTTTGTTAAATAAAATTTATTTTTGAAAAGTAAAGTTTTTGTCGGTTCATTCTTTTGAAATTTTAATAATTAGGTTTATTATATTAAATTGAGTTAAATTTAGGAACATTACCTTTAATTAGGGTTAGTTAACTTTGATGAAAAATTAATTGTTTACTAAATTTATTTAATTATTTTTTAATATTAGTTAATTATAATTAGGATGAAATTCTTAGATTTTTTTCAGATGATAAAAATTTTAAGATTAAAAATTAAAAGGACATACTTGAAATTTGAAAGAAAATCAAAGATCATACTTCATAGTATGCATTTAATGGTTTGGATCGGTGAAGTTAATAAAACAATAATATTGATTGGATGGGTGAAGTTAATTTATTTTTGGTTGGATTATGTTACTTGCTATCAGGTACTTATTACAACTTCTGTCTTTGACATTTTCAATCTAGCTAGTTGCGCTACTTCATTCGTATTTTGCTAGTTTATTTTAACTACTGGGCATTATCTGTTGTATATGTTGTCTTTGCCACCCCTAGGTCTCTCTCTCTACTGGGTGTTCATTTATCTATTTTTGGAGTATAAAGGTACTCACTTTGTTGTCTTTTTTTCAATTATTTTTAATGTATTTGTTTATTCATGTTAATCATTGAAATGGATTTTTGTTTAATGTTTCTAAAGCATGATTTAAAATCTGCAAGTAAACATTTGGATCATGTAATGCTTACATAACTGCTTAGATAGAGAAACAATATAATTCTATTAAGTCCTCTCTAAATATTGTCATTTGTTAGTTGACATGAATGGTAGATACTTTGAATTAGTTGACATCAAACGTAACCTAAAATATTTCCCTGTCATCAAATATTATAGAAATTTATGCATATGCTATAATACAATCCTTTCTTCTTGTGTTATTGTTAACATGTAAACTAAAATTTAAATGTTCTGTAAGATTAATGTGGATACTAGCATAACGATTATTATATCTAACTATGGAATCACTTTTTTAATGACAATTTTGCAAAAATAAGTAATTTTGATAGATCTTGGATGTATAGACAATTAACACTTGATGGCTTCATTAATGTTGAGTTTATTGAGCGAGTTCAAGCTTTTATTGACTATGCATGTTCTCAACCTTCGTATATGGATGGTTAAAAAATTATATGTCCATGTAAGAAGTTCAAACATATTCGTTTTCTTCCTATTGATGAATTTAATCTTCATTTTTTAAGAAAATGGTTTGTTCCAAATTATTTTGAGTGGACACGATATGGGGAGCCATTAATTGTAGCATCTCAAGGGGTAATGAAGTTAACTTGTCAATAAATGTAGATAGGCTTGAAGGGGGAATGGATTTATAAAAAATAATGTGAGTGCAACTGAAAATCTTTACACCTAAATGGTTTATGATGCAGCTAGTTATATCTTTCAGGAAAATATAGAAAATCTTGAAGAAGACCCAAACCCAAATGCAAATTTCTTTTTTGACTTACTAAAATCAATTAATAAAGAATTATGGCCAAATTGTGAGACCATGACTCAATTATCTTCAATTGCTTGAACATTGAACATAAAGTCTGAAGGGCATATTTCTAATCAAAGTTTGGATATAATTTATGAATCATTACCTCCTGATCATAAAAAGGTTGATAATTTTTACAATGAAAAGAAACTTATTAGGGGTGTTGGTTTGTTAGTTGAGAAAATTGATTATTGAAATTTGGGATGTATGTTGTTTTAGGGAGATGATGTGGAATATAAGAGTGCAAATTTTATGATCAATCTAGGTTCAAAATAAGAAAACGTACTATGAAATAAAAATTAATACCTTGGAAGTGAATGTCTTATTTCCTGCTAACTATAAGAATTCAAAGACTATATTCCTCTAATGTTGTTGTAGCTCCGTGGGATGGCATAATGAGCATGAATAGAAAGATGGAATAATTAGCTATCCATTAGATGTACTCACATGGAAACATTTCAATAACACCCATTCTGAGTTTGCAGCCGAAAGTCGAAATAAAAGGTTAGGATTGTTGACAGATGGATTCCAATCTTTTGGTCAATCTGACCAATAATATTCATCATATCCAATCATAATCACTCATAATTTGCCTCCATAGATGTGTATGAATAAGGCATATATGTTCTTGATGGTGATTTTGCCAGGTCCTACAAATCAAAGCATAAATTGATGTATTCTTATAACCATTGATATCTAAATTGCATCATCTTTGAGAATTTGGTGAAGAGACATATGATATGTCTCTTAAACAAAATTTTTTGTTAAGAACAACTTTGACATGGGCTATTAGTGATGTCCCTGCATACTATGTTGTCTAGATGGAGCACAGCAAGGAAATTGGCTTGCCCTTACTATGGCAATGATTATGATGTGTTTTATCTTCCTAACGGGGGAAAAATATCTTGGTTTGACAACCACGAGAAATTTCTTCCTCCAAATCATCCATCTAGACTCAATAAACAAAAGTTCATTAAGAATAGGATGGTACAAAAAACTCCTCCCCTTTATAAAGCTGGTGAAGAGATATTGCAGGAGATTGATGAATAAGGGTTGCTGAAAATTACAAAATTTGAAGCTGAAGATGTTAATAGAAGCATTAGTAAACACTTCGGTTGGAGAAAATGAAGTATCTTTTGGGATTTGTTATATTAGAAAACTAATTTGATACATCATAGTCTAGATGTGATGCATATTGAAATTCTTTTTGGTAATTTGTTCAACACCGTAATGAACATTACAGGGAGGATATTGCACAGGTAAATATCCAAAAACGTATTACACTTTAGACAAAAACTAAGGAAACTTTTGTGTGAATGGTTGAAAAATCTAAAGTTTCTTGATGGTTTTGTTTCGAACTTAACAAGGTGTGTTCACATATGGAAGTACAAATTATTTGGGATGAAAAGTCATGATTTTCATGTGTTTATGCAAAGGCTAATTCCCATTGCAATTTGGAGTTGCTACCAAATAAGGTATGGGAAGCTGTAACAAAATTAAATTTGTTTTTTAAAAGCTTACATCATATGAAATAAAGTTGGTTGAAATAAAAACACTAGAAAGGGAAATTTTAGTTACCTTGTGCAAATTAGAAGGGATTTTCCCTACAAGCTTCTTTGACTATATGGAGAATTTACCCATACATTTAGCACAAGGAGCTAAACTTCCTAGTCCAGTTTAATATCAATGAATGTATCTGTTTGAGAGGTAATTATAGTTAATATTTAAATAAAACTTATAGAATGTTTTAATTATTAATTGTAATAATCTTTTTTGTAATGTAGGGATTTGCATCTCTTGATGAAAAATGTTAAAAACAAGGCTAGAGTTAAAGGTTCAATATGTAATGCTTGTCATCGAGGAAAAGGCCATCGACTAATGAATTCTTTCTTTATGATAACTTTGATAGTATTCTATCAAGGAAACATAAGAGAAATAAAAATTCCTCATAATGACGATGGGGGAGAAACAGGTGATGTTGATTGTAACTTATCTATTTTCGCATATCCTGGACGAACATATATATGTTCAATAAGAAGAATGATAAGAAAAGAAGAAATAAAGCCTACCCATGGTTACATTTTATTGAATTGCCAAGATGTTCAACCTTTTTTGTAGTAAGTTTAAGTTAATTTTGAAATTGATTATTTAGGTTTTACATAATAATGCTTCAAGATTATACAAGGAATGGTTACACGAGCTAATGCTAGAAAATATTGGATAATATCACTAAAGAAGTTGAAAACCACTTTCCTGAATGGTTTGAGAAATATGTAAGTTTTGAATTGCTATAATTGAAATGGTTAAATGAATAGATCAAAGTATTTAATTGACATTATAATATTTATTATGATAATTTTTTTAATATGTAGGCTTTAGAAAATTCAATAGAGAGCAAGTTCATATGTGATCTTACCAAAGGACCTTTGTGAGCTGTTAAATCGTATCTAGTGTATTTTGCTAATGGATACAAATTTCATACAGAATATCATGGTTATAGCATGGCAATAGTAAATAGTAGGGTTTACATGCAGGGATCACTGATGGATTACTATATTAAAATTATTGAGATACTTAAAATTGAGTACCCACATTGCCAATAAAAAAGAGTGTGATATTTAAGCGTGAATGGTTTGATCCAATTCCTAATATTGGAAAGAAAGTACGTAGCCAATACAATCTAATTGAAATCAACTAGCGAAGAATATTTAAACAATTTGAACCTTTTATGTTGGCAATGCAAACAACTAAGGCGTATTATGTCCCTTTTCCCTGTTTAAGATGAGATAAGTCTTATTGGTTGGCTTTTTGCAAAGTAAAACCTAAAGATGTTTTTTAATTACATAGAAATGAGAAAATAAGAGAATTGAAAGTGAAGCATTTCAGGAAGATGTTCATGAAATAAATGCATTTGTAATATATGACAAGAATAAACCTTTGAACGATCCAAATAATGAATATATTGAAATTTCATCTAGAGACGATGAGGAATCTATAGAGGGCAAGAGATCTAAAGAAGAGCCTGACTTTGATCCTATTTCTTCAAAAAAAGAAGAAGATGATTATGATGATATTGATTCACAATTAAGTGATGATAGCGATTAATTTGTGTAGGTAATTGATAAGTGTAAATTACATAAACTTTTAGGGCATAGTTTGATATGTGTTTAGTCGTTAATTCGATCATTTAGTTTGTGTTTATGTTAGAATTGTGTTAGTTTGTTAATCATTTGTATTTAAGTGTTTTATGGGTTAGTGGAAGCTTTTGAGCTTAAATATTATGTTTTTGAGGTAACTTGATGTGTTTGCTAGTGTTTCAAGGTCAGTATCGAAGAATGACAGAGTTTCAAAAGACATTTGGGCCAAAACAATAGCCTACAATCATGGCCTATAGGGCCACGGTCATAGCTTATGTCGGACATATGCGCAGACACTAAAAAAAGTCAAGTTTTGAGGAATTTTTTGGACCTTTTAGACCCTGAAAAAACCTTAGGGTTGCTTAAAACACAAAAGAATATTTAAAGAACAACAAAAGAGAAGAAATAAGCTTTACATTTAAGCACACTTGGAAACCCTAAAGAGAGAGAAAAAGAAGAGAGAGAGAGAAGGAGAAGAGGAAGAAGGAGGAAGAAGAAGTGGACACCGTGGCTCCCCAGATCAGGTGGTATTCTGACACTGCTACCTTCCTAATTTATCTAACCTAAGTTTCATTTTCTCTTCATTTCCTTTTTCATTTAAATGTATAAAGTTGAGATGAATTGTATGGAAATAGATTTTGGGTTGTTGATAATGTTCTAAACTCTCCTTTGGGATTTTACTTTAAGTTAAAGTTGATTTAGTTATTTTGTATTTATTAGTTTAGGTGTTGTGATTGATTAATGTATTTGTATGTTTCGGTAACAAATTGAGAGGGTAAGCCAGATAAAAATGATTAGATCGGATTAATGAGAGTTAAGCAATTTAATTGACCACTTAATCAATCAAGTTGGTAATTTTATAGAGAGAGATCTCGTGCGAGACCCAATTGTTTATGAGAGAGCTTTATAACTAATTAGAATTGTGGGTAATTTGTGAATTGAGAGATTGCAAGTTCCATAATGCGATTACGGTTTACAATTTAGGTTTTAATAGTTATAACTCAAGAGAGAGTAATCAATCCAACAACTGTTTAGAACCGACACCCTATAAACTTATAAATGACTAGATTAGCATTAATAATAGATAAAATCCCTTCTCTTATAACCTGATTAACTCTCTTGACTAATTTCCATTATTACCTGTGTGACTGCTTAGTTTAATTATATTTTGGTGAAATTTTCATGTTATAATTATTGAATCAATTTCTCGTATTTATTTTTCATATTCAAGTGTGTAGTTTTTATTTCTGTTTATCCTTTCTCTAAGCCTTAGATGACTTAGGATTAGGCTAGTACCCTCATTGTGGGATTGACCCTTCAATACTATAAAGTACAACCCATATGTTCGCAGTTATTGTGGGTTTTATAAATTGTAAAAGTTGCTCAATAGTAATAGAATATTATATGAATAAATTTATTATTGCATCAACAATATATTGTTAAATATTTTATTTATATTGTTCTGTTAATGGAATAATCAATAAAATATGAATTTTAGGTTAAAAATATGCCACAGAAGAGAAAAAAAGGGTATGTTGCGGCTAAGGCTCAGGTTATCACCATTTGGAGGAATCAGTGCATGTCAAGGTGAAGCATCACGTTTTACAGATGCTACAGAATCAAGTGCTACATGTCTAGTTAGTGCACATCTAGGTGAGGCATCACCCTCCCCACTTATAGTGCCTGTAGAGTCACATTCCTTACCTATTACTGCACCATCTAGCACCCCTACTATATCTAGGCCGTCAGATACTATCAATGCAACATCTACTCCGAGACTAAAATTTGAATCTACATTGACAGAGATATCATCGCTAGACGCTTTGAATGAAGGAGGTAGCCTCCAACCTAGAGCTAAGGGAGTTGATGGAAGATTTTACATTACAATTATCAACGATCTGTGAGTAAAATTCTAAAGATTTTTTAATACATGATAACAGCATAAGTGTATACTGAAGTTGTAGGTTTTAATTTGAAAATGATCTAAAATAGCTTATATATTAGGTTGGTTCCATCTAGAATGTGCTTTAGAAAGATCTCATCCAAGTTTAAGGAGAAAATAGAACTTAAGGGTTATTTATAGAAGATAATCTCTTAGGGGACAAAGATATTTATTATCAAGAGTTTGAGGTACGAAAGATAAAATTCTTTAATATTTTTTATTTTATCTAATTTTATACATTAATTAGATAAATATTGTAGTTTATAAGTACTTATAGTACGTTTTTCTTTTTTATTTTTTCAGAAAGAATTTTTTGGGATTTAAATTTTGATGATGTCATTTATGACGTATAAGAGAGTCATGCCCGTACACATTATAGAGACTTTATTGTTTGATACACAAGAATGGTGTACAACCTCCTTATATATATGAAGAAATATGAAGCCATTGGCAACAATACTGGGCAACACCCAAGGCAATCTCCATTTTAGAGCAAAATTCTGTAAACAGACAGGGAGGACCGGAGGGAAAGTGTCTACCTATATACACTAGAGGATCTATGACTCACCAGGAGCACGCAGAGAAACTTGTAAGTATCTAAACTTTACACTTATATTCTTATTTTTGTACAAATTACTACTAATTAGAGTTCAATGTAATTTGTGTATGAAATTTAGAATGAAAATAAATGTGCATTATGAAGAATGATAATTTTATAAATGTCTGTTGACATGAATGACTATGTTGTTGAGAAATTTTTTTATTTAATAGGGGCTAAATATCATAAAAATAAAGGAAACTCTGCTGAATTTTTTGTAAATTGTAGTTCACTCATAACACTTTATTTTGATGTAGGAAGAGTCTATAGGCATGAAGCCTACACTACGTTAGCTCTTTTTGCACACCCACATTAAGAAGCATAATGGTGTGACCTTCGTCAACACCCGATGCTGACAACTTAATGTATGTAAAATTTAAACTTTAATATTAATTTGATAAATAATATTAGTTAAAAATTATCACTTATTAATATAAACAATTATAATGATATGAGCAAATACAAGAAAGCATTAAATAACAGTCTTAGAACTCTGAAAATGTTGATGAGATTCAGACATATCTTAATGTAGTTGGTGGTAGGGACCACCATGAAAGGATTTTCAACTTAGGTTCTTTTGCAAATATATGTTATTTGCAATCCTCTACAGCCACTACAACTGCATCTAGTAGGTGGTCCACATTTAATGAGAGAGTTGTTCAGCTTGAGAGTATAGTGGAGATGATGGCAATTTAGTTGTGACAGTCGATAGAGTACATAGCCCAATTTTATAATAAGGTGGATGAGTCAAAGAGGAGGGATAATACCTCATGACAGCAGTCAGATCATCTGCTTTCACCAACTACGTAGCTTAGATTTAAAATATTTCGATACTTAAATGGATTTTGTTTGATGTTTTGCTACTTTTTTGTTTTTTATGAATTTTTAATTTATAGTAATAACAAACACTTTAAAGATATTTATTATTGTACATTACAATTTTTAGATTATATTACATATCAGAATAATTTTTATATTATATTATCAATCAAGATTATCTTAAATTAATGTAGAAAAATATCAATAGATTATCAACAGAAGATTCTTGTGGGAATTTGTAGTGAGATATGTTGAAGTTTTCGTAGCTAAAATTACCGATGAAAAAATGGTACCATAGCTAAAATTACCAATAGAATTACAATATCCATCTCTAAAATTACAAACAGAATACTACAGTCCATAGGTAAATTTAGTGACGGAAATTATTTATCCATCACTACAATGACTTATAGAAATTGTAATTTTGTCAAGAATTTTAGGGACGGATATTATAACTTCGTCAATAAATTTAGCGATAGAAACTAATAATTCCTTCATAAATTTTAGCTACAAAAATTGTAATTTTGTCGAGAAATTTAGCGACGGAAATTGTAATTTTGTTGGGAAATTTTACCTATGATTGTTTCTCCTACGACTCTTTCTGTTGATAATTTCCATCCCCAAATTTGTTTGCCTACAAAAAATCAGTATTTTCCGTTGCTAAAACCAATTTTTTTTGTAGTGTAGGTTCATCCCTAGAAGTTTAATCTATGTTGAGTTCATCTTTACAAGGTTTAATGATACCTCTTTCAATTAGTATTCTTCCTGTTAGGTTAGTTTTTACAAGGTTCATGTTCACTAAATTCATCCATATAGGGTTCGTCACTGTTAAGTTCATCTCTATTAAGTTTAGATGTACAAGGTTCATCCTTACTAATTCATTCTTATATAATTCATCCCTACCTCTTTTAATAGGTGTTCATCCTATAAGGTTCATTCTTTGTAGGTTCAACCTTACTATTGGTTGTTCTTCCTACTAGGTTCATCATTGCATGTATTAGTTCTAGGGCTTAAAAATAACAAATCATCCTTTAAAGTGTTTTTATACTCCCTAAAGCTTATAAATCCTGTTGAAAGGAAAATTTGGTATCTACCATTTTCCTCTAAATCTAATTTATCATTTAGCATAAATGAAAGTTTGAAGCTTATAATAAAGGTATAAACTATTTGTTTGATTTGAATGGGTCACTACTACAATTTCATTGAACTACAAGATGATTGGACTCAAGAAAGAATCATGGTTTATAGAAATTAATAAGATGTAATTAACTTGCTTATCAATGAATTAAATGCAAATTGTAATGCTTACAGTTTTAGTACTCTGCTTACACGTTAAAGGTATGTAAATCCATATATTATTGTCATCTACCAATGAATTAAAAGTATGTATAAAACTAACAGGCTTACCTGAGTCCTAAAGACTTGTGTAAGGCTTAAAGGATTGTTTAAGAGTAGGATGCATGCATAAGTATAAAAGGATTGATTGAGGCTTGGAGGCCTATGCAATGATTGAAACCCTGCTTAAGGCTTGTAGACTTACATGATGCACGAAGTCCTACCTAATGCTTGGAGACCTACTTGAGACTTGAAGGTCTACATAGATTTTGAAGGTATTTTTGAGGCTAAATGCCTACATGAGACTCAAAGGCCTACTTAACGTGTTGGATCCCGTTTCCAAAATCTAACTACTTATACAAATTCCCTCAAAAACTCTTCTTACTCTAATACCATAAATGTTGAGACTCGATCCAGGAACCGGATCCCAACCGAAAACGGAACGGATAAACAAAATCGGAAAGAACGGAGTTCTTAACGAATTCGAAGCAAAAAACAAAGCAATCGATAAAGCAAAATGAATATGAGAAATTGGAATACGAAAACCAAATCGGAATAATCAATAGAATCGAATCATAAAGCGGGGATAAACGAAA
>JANZLD010000003.1:57674611-57688955 GCA_026413575.1 Erythroxylum carthagenense
ATATTCCACAATTTTATATTAATTTGGTATTAGAGCCTACATTATCTTGATGAATAATTTTGTGCTTCTTGAATTTGCATTTTTAGAGCTCTTAATCAATCTTGAATTATTTCTTGATTGATTTCTTTTGTGTCAAGAATTTTGTCTTTAGGTCAATTTTCTATCTAAATTTTAATTTCATGGCAATTTTCTTTAGGTAGCTTCGACCACCTTTATTGTAAAAAAAACAAAAAGCAAAAAAAAGAAAGGGAAAAAAGTTATGTTCTTGGAAAGTTTCCTCTTGTGAAGTTGTTATGTTGGAAACTAAATTTCCTAGTTGTGAAAGGCGTTACCAATTTAGGAGGTATTTTACTTGCAAAGAAAGAATTCTTACTTGCCTATTTCTATTGTTTCCATATTGGTAGGAAGGTCAATATTGCTAAAATTGGCCACTTTTAGTCAATCATGTTTGTAATAGGAATTGTTTCCTTTTTAAGTGTCATAGATTAAAATTGCCATATCTTTCTAACCATGAGGAATTTGAGAACTTGCCATGCATTAATTTGATAGTACTCAATGAGATCTTTTGATTGTTGGAAATCTGGCAACACTGCTTAATGATTAAAGAATTTGTAATCCATACTAATCATGAATCTTTTAAATATTTGCATTGTCAAAACAAGCTCAATAAACAACATGCTAAGTAGAGTGTTTTTCTTAAATCTTTTCCTTATGTCATTAAGTATAAAAATGGTAAAGAAAATGTTGTTGTTGATGCATTGTCACATATGCATGGTTTATTTGTTACTTTGGATACTAAGCATGATCATAATTTCTCAGGTGTCCATATTGCATATGAGTTCGGTGCAGTTAATAAGTTATATAGAAATAATAGGTTTTTGTTTAAAGGGAAAAATTTTTGCGTGTCTAATTGTTCTATGCGTGAACTGTTGATACGTGAAGCTCATAGTGGTAGTCTTATAAGTCATTTTGGTATTCTTAAAACTCTTGATGTGTTGCAAGAACATTTTTATTGGCCTAATATGAGACAAGATGTTGCAAGAATTTGTAAAAGATGCATTGAGTGCACAATGGCTAAACCAACATCTAAACCACATAAACTATACATGCCACTTCCCATTCCCTCATCTGCTTAGGTTGATATTTCTATAGATTTTGTGTTGGGATTGCAACGATCTCAATGAGGGAATGATTCTGTATTTGTTATAATTGATCATTTTTCCAAAATGGCACAATTCATTGTTTGTAGGAAAACTGATAATGTTGTTCATGTGGCTGATTTATTCTTTCAAGAAATTGTTAGGTTGCATAGTATTCCTCAAAGCGTTGTGTCTAATAGAGATGTAAAATTCTTAAGCTACTTTTGGAAAACTCTTTGGGAAAAACATAGAACTAAATTGTTGTTTTCTACTACTGCTCATCCCTAAACTGATGGTTAAACTAAAGTCATAAATAGCACACTCGGTACCTATTACGCGTCAAAATCAAACAAAATTAGAAAAGTTGGGAGTCTTTGTTACCTATAGTTGAATTTGCTTCTAATCTTACAATTTACACATTTATGGTTTCAATCTACTAACCCCTTTGGACTTATTTCCATGATCTGTTTTGAGTTTTTAAGTGTAAATGGAGCCAAGAAAGTTGAATTTGTCTAAAAAGTTGCATGCCATAATGCATGAAACCATTGAGCGCAAAACTAAGCATTATGTACGAAACGCCAACAAGGGAAGAAAAGAGGTCATTTTTTAGCCTGGCAATTGGGTCTGGATTCATATACGCAAAGAAAGATTTCATACTTCCTGAAGAATAAAACTCCATCCTAGGGGTGATAACCCTTCCCAAGTTGTGGCTAGTCTAAACAGTAATGCCTACAATCTTGATCTTCTAGGCAACTATCGTATTAATGCAACATTTAACGTATCTGATCTTTCTCCTTTTGAATTTATGTAGATCTATTAGATTCGAGGACAAAACCTTCTGAAGAAGGGGGGAATGATATGGATCAAGGGGCTAGTGATGTGGCATCTCAAGTTAGGGTTGATGGTTTGAGTTTTATAGATAAGAGTTCAAGGTCTTCACCTCAAATTCCACCCTCAAATTTCAAAAAGATATTCACTTATGGCTATTGTTGGGCCTATGATAAGGGCTAGGACCAAAAGAATGCATGAGGCTTTGAATAATTTAATTAAAGAAGCATACTCTTAAGCCTAAATTACTATGATCTCGATCCTAAATTTTGTTCATTATGAGTTGAAAATCATTAAACATATCAAACTAGAACTATTTAATGACATTTATATGTTCTAGAGCTTTATCACCACACAACATATTATATATAAAAATTAATCCCTTCTATCTTGTGTCTCAAGTGTAGCACAAATAAAACTACAACAATATGTTCAACTATATACCAATAAAAATTTAACCTTTCCATCAGCTATCCTGCCATAACCTCGAATAACCTTATTGAAATCATACATCAAATCAAAAAAAGCTTTCTTTATCTCACATATAGTACTAAAGTAATAATGCGAAGTTGGATATTTTGTTCTCAAGAACAAATCAGTCATAGTATAAAATCATTCTAACTTCTCACAAAGCTCTTTAGCCAATTTCCTATGGTCTTTTGTAGGTATGTAATTGTATGAGTACCTCTTTGCCTCAGTACAATAAACACATCAATATATTGGATTGCCGACTCCAACATCTTGAAGGTTGAGTTCCCTCTGGTTAGACAATCCAAAAGCAACTTCTCCGTACTCATTATGCATAGTTATTATGTCGTTTCTTCAAACTTTTCAACTCTTTTAGATGCTGCACTCCTGTTAAACTATTCCAAATTAAATATAGTGTTTCCTTTATGATATCGAACCCATCATTCACAATCAAATTCAGAATATATGTAAAAAAACGTATGTAATAATCTTTCAGTAACCAACAAGCTCCAAGCTATTCTTCAACTTTTCAATCATAACATCATCAGTGTACCAATTTTCGATTGTTATGGTGGACAATTTCTACCCCTGGTACCGAATTACAAATGTCCGCTAAAGGAATATGCTCATCCATCTAAAACAATCAACATATAAATATATTTGTCATTACAATCAACATATAAATATATTTGTCATTCATAATCATAATCGATAATTTATAAACATGTGACCGTGTGGTCACTGATAAGTGATAGTTGATAAACTTCAACTCTATGATTATGTTTTATGTTCCTCTTATTTTCTCTTAGTGTGTATATGACCATATAAGTCACTGAGATCATCTCATACAATATACATGAATGTGTATATATTTTTGCAGACTTACACATTCACATATATGCCTTTATATATGACTGTGTAAGTTTGCAAAACACCTCCTTCCTATATGCAACAATCCCAAAAACTTCACTATTCAAAAAATCAATCTTTGATTAAAAGATTCAACACCATAATATGACAAAAGAACTTTACCTTGTTAGGTGGGCGTGAAGAAGTAAAAAAAAAGTAGTGGGTGTGTGGGGAATAGTGTGGCGGCAAGGCAAAGGGTCAGTCGCGATTAGAGGACAAAAGGGTGGCAATTGGTGCGACAAAGGTGCAGTTGACAACTAAGAAATGAGTGATGTGGACGACTGATGGTTTGAGAGAGAGAGAAAGTTAAGAAAAAAGGGGGATGATTAACCTAGTGTAAAACAATATAATTTTATTTTGTGAGAAACCAAAGTATAAAACAACATTGTTTACTTTGTCAGAACTCAGAAACGAAGTGAGAGCAAAAAATGGCACTGTTTTGCTCTTTTAAAAAATGTCATTTTGTGTTGGGATGTTATCAGGCCTTAGGCCTTAGGCCCAGGTCGATACTAAGCTCGACAATATTCTAGCTTATAGGCTAGAGGCTTGACCCAAGTGCCACCATCAATTATTAGGGGAAGAAAAAGCAAAATTAACCTTCATATTTTCTTCATAAATCTTAACATTTTAAATCGCTCTAATATTCTCAAAACATTTAAATTCAACTTTTTTACATAGAAAAATAAAGCAAAATTGAGCTCTATCAATTATATCATTAATAAATTGTCAAGAGTATATTACTTTTTAGTTCACTTAACTTTGCACCCAAATCTCTACCTTTCTACTTCTCTAATATTTTTTAACTTCAGTCCAGTTGATTAATATTTTAAATTATAAACAGTAGCATATATTTTTTAGAAACAAAGATGAAAGAAATGTGAAATCACGCGCCAATTCGATTTTGGCGGGTAAAAAGTAAATTCAAATTAAGAAAAGCTTACGGAGAACACTACTAGCGGACCAAACAAAATCAAATACGACTCGCTCCCTTTGTTATCAGTTATCACGTTAGAGTTAGAGCGCTTTGTGCTCTTTCTTCTTTTACTCCCTCTAGATCTAGAAGAAGCTGAAAAGAGAATATGGGGGATCCTACTCATCTAGAAAAAATGGGCAGAGAACTCAAGTGCCCTATCTGGTAAATCTTCCCAAATCTCTTTTATTCCCACTTCTCATTTCTTCTGTAAAGCGATTCATTTCTCAAACTTTCTTTTCTCTGTTTCTGGCAGCTTGAGTCTACTCAACTCTGCAGTTTCGTTGCTATGCAATCATATGTTTTGCAAGTAAGCACGCTTAGTGTTTGTTTATTTTGGATTTTATCTTTTTAATTTATGGTAATTTTTGAAATTTATTTTTGATGAATTTCAGCGTATGTATTGTGAAGTCTATGAAGTCTGGCTCCAATTGTCCAGTTTGTAAAGTGCCATATCACCGTAGAGGTACATCACTTTTCTTTTCCTTAGCTAGTTTGTTTGAAGATGAATAAAAAAGACATCAATTGGACATTTAGTTTGGAGTTCGTTTTGCTGAAAGACTCTGCGAGTTCAAATCATTGTAATTGGAACAGCTCTAATACTAAGTTCTCATTATTTTAGAGCTTTAATTTTGGTGTCGTCTGGTATTATCATGAAGGAAATGCTTTTTTGAATTCACTGAGCTTCAGCAATTGGTGATTTTTCTTGTCTTAAAAGGGTGTTTGTGAAATTTATGCAGAGATTCGTGCTGCGCCACACATGGACAATTTGGTGAGCATTTACAAAAGCATGGAAGTTGCTTCAGGATTTAATATATTTGTTACACAGAATGCTTCAACAACTAAGTTATCAGGTAATATGGTATATGTTTGTGCCTAATAGTAATCCAAATGAAACCGGGCTTCTTCAAACAACAAGAGAAGTAAATTAATATGAAGGGACTAAAGGAACTATATTTAACAATTGATATCTAGCATCTTTTCTTTCATAGATTCTAATTTCAATTGTTCAGAGTCCTTCCTATTTGTTGAGCTGCATTGTGTCTTTAATCCATAGGTCAAGAAAAAATGTTGGCGTGCTGTTGGATAAAAATTCTTGTGAAATTGGGCAGAAGAATATAAATGTTCCTTTTGTTTTATGCATATATTGCAACATCTTGTTAGGTCCATGTCAATTGCCAGCATTTTTTTTAGCCATTGTGGATCATGGCGGATGTTCATTATGACCAAAAATGGTTTTATTTTAGTTTCATGAGGTTTTGAAATTTGCATTTTTGTTGTTTAGAATGACTATATAAGAAACGTCCTGGCAAACTGAACTACCAAAATGTCATCTGTTTTTGTCATTCCTTGTTGTCATGTTACAGATGAGCTAAAGAAAGATTGCAAACCAAGTTGTGACGGAGAAGTTACTGGTAGGTTTTGTCAAGTTTTGGGCAATGATCGCAAACCCAATCAGAAAAGACCAAGAAAGAATATGAAAACCCACATTGAAAATTGTGGTTCTGCCGAAAATAAGCCCTCCTTTCCAACAAAGAAAAGGGTACAGGTTCCACGATATCCTCTGTCTGGGACCCCGTCACTGCCTGAGAAGGTGGAAGTTGGATCGGGTGAAACCAATGATGATGGACAGAAGAGTAATTCAGTAGGCCCAAACAACAATTCTCTTCTTACTGGAAATGTAGAACCTGTGCTTTCGCCTTTCTTCTGGTTGAGAGATGATGAAGGTGTAGAGAGCTTAAGTCAGGATGCTGATGGAGATCAACTTTGGTTTATAACACCGCCAACTGTCCCTGCTTTCAGTGATATTAAGGAGTTGGATGAAAAGAGCCCCTCTAAATCATCTCAGAATGTAAGTATTTTGTCAATTCATTGCAGCCTATATGTATTACTAATAGCAATATTTCATTTAGCAAATGTATTTGGTTATAGTCCTGGTTGGTCCTATTAGCCAAGAGGCGAGCGGAAGGAAGGCATTTGTAACGATGATGCAATAAGTCAATCCTTTTCTTTCCATATGCATACTTCCCTCCCTTTTGTTCTGTATACCAAACTCAACTGCTATCATATGAGCCGGTAATGATGCTCTTCGTCTTATATAGCTCCCATTAGTTTGTTCTTAGTCTGTATATCCTAATTAATTCCTGAAGTTTTAAGTCTTAAAATGTATATGAGCTTATATTTGATCCACTTGAATATTACTAGCTACATGTTACCTGTGGTCTTTCAGGTTACTTGTGGTCTCTGCATGTGTCAAATGAAATTAGTTCTTTTGTGTGAAAGACAAGAAGCATCCTAAATCTTGCTTATAATCAGTAGTTTGATGCCACAAAATTACATGCTTTGGTTAACATGGTGTAGGAGGCAGTATCTGCAAAATCAAATGCCTTAAATCTGTTTGATAGTCAGACTTTTAGATGTACACAAAGAGCTTCTCCACCTGTACTTCTTCCAAGTCCAGTGAAGATGCAGGTACACTGTCCACCCAATATCATTTTTTTATTTCTATTACTTAAATCCTCACACTTGACTAAAGTTAAAGAGAATATAGGGTGAAGATGCTATTGGAATTGGTAAAAACAAAAAGGAAAGATCAGAAGCTTTCTTATCCACTGCACATCAAATTGAGGAATCTCATGTTGAAAATGAGAAATCTGTGAATACCAAGCAAGTAATCAACAGGGTAGATGACTTACTGCCCAGTGTATTATCTTCAAGTACCAGAGGCACCAACAATCATGGTGATTATAATAAATCCAACAAAAGACGTAAGAATGTTAGGAAATCTGTGACAAAGAAAAATGTCGATGAGAATAAAGGCCAAAGTTGTGATGCTTCTATTGAATCAGATTTAGTGGATGGGGGATTTTTGCATAAGGAAGCACTTGACAGTAAGGGCTGCTCTTCTAGCTTTAGAGAATTTAGGAAGAGGACTAACAAGGCTGATTTCCTTACCAATGCAACTGAGTCAAAACTGGAAAATATACCTGACTATGATGCAAGAGAAGAAACTGTAAATCTAGCTGATGAGGAGATGATTCCGGAGTTATCTGCTTCATTGGTTAAGACTCTAGATTGTAACCAAGATTATAAGAAAGAGGCGGCAAGTAAAGTGCTACGGAAGAGTTGTATGCAGAATCGGAGTATGAAAGGCTCTTTGAGTTCAACGAATAAAAGGAAATTGGAAGAGGCTTGTTCAATTCAACACAAAACAGATGAAGATATAAGTGCTCAATTACCATCTGTCCAGGGAGTTGAAAATAATATATCAGAGACCAAGGGTGAGTTTGAGGAACATGGCAAAGGGAATAGGTCTGCATTGTTTTCTGAAGATAATCAAAATTTAATAAGCTGGAGAAATAAGGAAGTTAGGGGCATCGCAGCGGCTGATGAATTAATGATTGATGATTCTGAAGACGAACTTTGTAGTGCTTCTGCAAAAAAACGCCAGCCCATCCAAATTGTTAATGTTGCTTCTGCAAAGGAGGCTCAACCAGCTGAAGGGGTTTTAAGCTGTCTGAAGTCTAGAACTCCTGATATCTCTCCGAATTTGGCGAGTAAATCTCAAGCTAATGGAATGTCTTTGAGGAAATGCACAATCAGATGTGCATTCTGTCATTCTGCAGAAAACTCGGAGGTGATGCTACTTTCCCAATTATTATGCTGCATAATTTTCATGACCCGTCATCTAACTGAATGAATTAGTAGTTGAGCTTACTGCCTTCTATTCTTAAAAATTCCAGGTTTCTGGAGAGATGGTTCACTACCACAATGGCAGGCCTGTGGCTGCAGATTTTGATGCTGGATCCAAGGTCATACACTCTCATAGAAACTGTACCGAGTGGTAAGATTTTCATTCAGTTATGATGGAAGGATTATGTTCATTGAATCCTTCAGTTCTTTTCATTTGCTTAACTCGTAATAGTGTTGCACAATCACCTTAATACTTCCTACCAAGCAAAGCAAGGGAGAAAATTGATCCAAGTAAAAAACTGAAAGCTCTGTACTTCCTCAGCTAAGTGAATTCCTTTCGCCCTTCTGGCGATTATCTGGACAGATTTATCTCCAACCATTTATAGTTAATGCAGTGGGCTCTTAATAATTGCAAACATATTGTGCAGGGCACCTAATGTCTATTTTGAGGATGATACTGCAATAAATCTTGAAGCTGAATTATCTAGAAGTCGTAGGATTAAATGCTGTAGTTGCGGACTCAATGGTGCCGCTCTTGGATGTTATGAGAAAGGTTGCCGAAAGAGTTTCCATGTTCCTTGTGCAAAGTTGATTGCTGATTTTCGGTGGGATTATGTAAGCAGATTAGAATGTTTCTCACGATCGATTTAGGTTCGGCTTAAATGCTTTTCTATCATTTTTACGTTCTTTCTCCAATCATTTTCAACAGGAAAACTTTGTCATGTTATGTCCGCTTCATTCATCTTCTAAATTGCCTTGTGAGAATCCAGGAACTAAGGAGAGGAGAATGGCATCCACTCAAAACGGGTATGTTGATACTTCAGTTAGATTTTCCAAATAGAACTCACATTAAGCTTTGTAGTGAAACTTCTCCAACACTTAAAGATCTTGTCCTATCCCTTTCTCTGACGTTCCTCCTCTTTCAGTAAGATGCAGAATCAGAAGAATCGAGTTGTGTCTAAGCAGGCAATCAACACAGGTCCATATTGGAAATTATTTATAGGATGCAAAAAGCCGGTTCTTTGTTGTTCTGCTCTTACAGTTATAGAACAGGTATCACACTTGCAGATTCTTCTTTTTCTCCTTTTTTGGCACACAGTGAAATTGCTTCAATTAGTTTTTAATTCATGCTTCTGCAGGAAAGCATTGCTGGGTTTGAGAGATTATGTGGAGTTACAGTGTTAAAGAAATGGGATTCAAATGTCACACACGTCATTGCATCAACCGATGAAAATGGAGCATGCAGAAGAACTTTCAAATTTTTGATGGGCATCCTAGAGGGGAGATGGATACTGAACATTGAATGTCAGTACCGTGGTTTTGCGTTCATAGTGCTTAACTTGCAACTATTTGCTCATAATTTATAACTTGCTTTTAGTGAACAATTTTTTTTTTTGTCCTCAACTTTTTCTTTTTTCTGCCCTTGTTCTTCCGTACAGGGGTCAAGGATTGCATGAAGGCCATGAAACATGTTGATGAGGAACAATATGAAATTTGTGCGGACACTCATGGAATCAGGGATGGTCCTCGACTTGGAAGACTGAGGCTCCTTAACAAGGTTATTCCGCTCTGCTTGCTTTCAAGTTCAACTTCCTTTTGAATCCTCTGAGAGTATATTAAATGCCTCTTTGAGGATTACCTTTACCACTGCACAATTTTTGCACCAAAAGAACATATTGCCCCCTATATTTATGTTTGTTCTGTGTTCAGATTCTGCACTGTCTTGTAAAGTTTGTATACTTATCATGTGAAGTCGCAATAATTAAAGACATCGAAACTAGCTAGAATAATTCCACATATTTTTTATGTGGGTTTTTATACCAAAACTTGTGCTTATTAGGCAAATGCACATTTAAGACAAATTGACACTGTTTTATTATGTACAGCAACCGAAGATTTTTGAAGGGTTCAACTTTTATCTGTTGGGAGATTTTGCACCCTCTTATAAGAGATACCTACAAGATCTTGTAATTGCTGCTGGAGGAACCATTCTACAAAGAAAACCTATTTCTGGGGGTCAAGCCCTGGCATCGGGTTCCTCTGCACCTTCAACCTTCGTAATTTATAGCAAGGAGATGCCTGAGAATTGTGATCCCAGCAAAAAGGATATGATCTTAACCCAGAGGATGTCTCGTGCAGTGACTCTGGCATGTACGACTGGAGCCAAAGCGGCAAGCAATTCATGGGTTTTGGATTCGATTGCAGGCTGCAAGCTGCAAAATCTTGATGAATAATTTGTTATTACCAGTGGTGGTCCTACAATTATAAAAATGGTATTTGATGGAAAGGTAAGGCTGTTTAACTAATGTGTTGGTTGACATATTAGTAAACTGAGGATGTAAAATTAGAACAGTTGCTTCTTTTTCTGTTAAAAAGTCGGGAAGCATAGGTATGGTGTAAATGTTCATTCCTTTTGTTATTATCCCGTATTTGTTGCCTTAATAACTAAATGAGGAGATAATTACCCTTGATAGTAATGGGGTTATGCCGTTATGGAACATCGTTAAGAAGAAGCATAACGAAGGAAGAAAGTTAATGCATAACACAAATAATGCAATTAGACAACTATTCGGAGGCAATGCACCTAGACTAAGTAACTAGTCGAATCATATGGCTAATGGGAGAGGGACACATTACATATGCTTTTTCTTTATTGGTTAAGTCCAACGATACCAAAAGCGTATCCCTTCCCTTCCCTTCCCTTGTCATAAACACTTTATCCTTTTTTCTTCTCATTAGGCTTACCGGCGTCAATGTCAGCTCTGGAATTTACAAATTCGCCACTCTTCTCCTTCTGTGTTGAGATCATAAGATTGAAACGTTCGAACAATTTCTCTAATACTGAAATATCATCTTCAATATCAACCTGTTGGTCATTGCTCGAAGCCAATCTTTGCCTAAAGCAACGTATCCGTTCAAGCCCAGCTGCCACTCCTACCTCAATCTCCTCCATTGTTGAACGGATCTCCATGTTCTTCTCTGCTGCATCTCTGTATTTCCTCTTCAAAGAGCGATAACTATCGAGGGATCTCAAGAGTTGCTCTGAAAGTGCCTTGTTTCTCTCTTGAAGTGCCACATTTCCTTGAGCCTCTCCTGACCCGCTCGCTTTCTTCTCCTTCTGCTCGGCTGCGGCGGCGCAAGATTGTAGCTTTGCCATCAAGTTCGCGTTTTGAGCTTTCAGATCATTGACATGCTCTTCCATTTCATTCAATTCATGAACTTTCTTTGCAAGCTCGCAAGCCATAATCTCTTTCTCCTTCCCCAAGCTTGAGCACATAACTTCCAAGCTTTTTCTTGCTGCCATGCTAGCACTGAGCATTTTCCTCAACTTATCACTTTCATCTGCTGACGGTTCTTGAGGCTTCTTCTCAGGCACAGGGGTGATGCCACGGCTAGGCCTCAGCTCTGTATTGCATCGCCTCAGTTCTGCCATTTTTCTCTTACCGGATTGAGATTTTTCGATTCTCGATTTGACATCGTCTAGAATTGTCATCATTCCAGCAATTCTTTGCGGTCTACGGTCATCGTTGTACCTAGAGCTGGCCTCGTTATGATCATGAATAATTTTCAGTAGTAGCTTCACATTTGTGGCAACACCTAAACCGAGAAAATGAAATCAATCAAAGAACATCGTTAATAAATGCATAAGGATCAATATCATACCAATCCAATATTTATATATCTTTTGTCATGAACATCGGTCGTGCTATAGATCAGTTTTATCGACAATCACGAACATTACTGAAAGAAGAAAATTGGGTAGGAGACAATGTATTCCATTACCTTCTAAACTATAATCACCGGATGAACTGCTCTCGTACTGGCTTGGGGATGAGGGCGCTAGCTGTGGAGATGAAAAGGCTCGAGCTTTGTTAATTTTGTCCATGTGGGAAACCAGAGAAAAGACCTTCAGGAACAAAACAACTTAAGAAGGTCCAATTGGGTTGCTGACATTTAATGGAAGCAATGGGGGGGGTTGCAGAGAAGAGCTAGAGGTGTTTTGAATTGAAAGAAAAGAGAGAGGATAGTGATCTATATGAACAATAGCATAGAATATATTAGTTGTGTTGGTTTTAGAGATCCAAAAAAGAGAGAGACTGCTTTTGGCACTCTCTTCTCTCTTGTGTTCTCTTACTGAGGGTATTGTTTTGTTTGTTTGTTTGTTTGTTGCTATATTGCAACCTGTTTTGCTCCGTTTTCATGTGGGAGTTTGGTGGTTTTGTGAATTGGACGGTTCTTGGTTGTAAACATGCGAAATTATTGCTGACAGCTTGACTTTTTTATTGGCCGTTTATAAGTTTGACTTTGTTGTGCCAAAAATGGGTGGAATCCTCAACCCATGCTTTGTTTAGCACCAAAATTTACAAAGAGGTTGCTGCTGTATTTTAAGCAACAAAACTGATACCTGGAAAATATTGCACCCTTACTTTGGGTTTTGACTAAGAAATTTCATATTTTAGCTAACTATGACGTCCATTCTTTTCGTATGATCTTCTACAAATATCCAAACCATGTCGAACAACTTGAATATCTTTTAAAAAATGACATCATTTTTTAATATCTTTCAATATCTTCAAGTGCCCTAATGTCAATTTTTTTCTTTTTGATTGTTCACGAGGTGTCTTAAGCGGGTCCTAATTATAAAAAGACACCTTTAAATCTTTTACACCCAAATTAATTTCCACTAGAACCAGATGTATCCTTCCTCAATGTCGATTTTAACTCCATTGAGAAACACGAAAATCTAGTAGCCTAATGCTGCTGTTATGCAAATATTATTTATATTCTCTTTTGTGAATAAGTTGCTTGACTTGATTAGTGATAGACTGAAAACTATGCCCACACCATTAGAAAAGAGGAAGGCACATTTTATGAAAGAGTAAAACCTAGGTTTCTGTGCTTTTTAAGTTGCGTTACAGTCAAAGTCATATGAGTTGTCCAAGTAACCACCAAAAGTGTGGTCCATTACCCACACAGTAAGCAGGTAATGGAGACAAGATTCTAACGTTGGTTATACGAGTTTTGAAAATTTAGTCAGTAAATTAAGACATGTTTGGTTCATGGTTGATGGGTTTGAGAATGAATCAATCAGTATGAAATGAATCAATTTTATATTATGATTATAAATATAGTGTTTTCATATCTAATTTTTAGAGATTCATTCTGGTCGGGTCGGCCGTGTTGGGCCTAGATCCAGTCAAAACGACCCGCGGGCCGATCGGTCCATTCTTCAGAGATCAGTTTTATGCCTAGGCCAAACCCAAGTCCAGCCCACGCCCTCCTTGGCCCATCCGTAGAAGGAAATCTCCCATGCAAACACTTAAAGACCTAAACTTAATGGCAAAACCATATATAAGGTATAATTCTCCCATAACAGAAGTACGCATAATCATAACCTTGTTTTTCTCGGCGCTTATTGACCTCACCCTCACCAAACAACTGACCTGAGCGTCGGAGGGGCTAATCGGGATATAACCCCCGACGTGCTTTCCTTGTTTTGCAGGTATTATCACATCGGATTCATCACAGAGAGCAGTCAACCAATGGATCTCAACGGCAACGTACCGTTCAGCCAAAATCCGGTAGAACTAGTTGGCGCCCACCGTGGGGCCCGACTTCCGGGCACCACGTCCAGAAACACGCAGATTAGTCAGGCGGCGACGACGAACCCTGATATAGCCGCTGTCGCGCCTCTGGCGATGCAACGCATAGGTTTGCAGCTACTTGTGACTCTGCCGCCTGCACCACATGATTCCCGCACGGAATCCTCAAATCCTAACGATCAACCGCAGCCTCAAACTTTGAAACAGGAAGAACAGAGCGTAGCTTTGGAGGATAACCCTGCACTCGATACACACCCGAACCTCCAACACCGATCGGGTGCAGATCCTCGTCCACCTATACACATCATCTTAACCAGAAAGCAGATTGAGGAAGCGGTTGATCTCTTGATTCGCTAGATTTTGCAGTCTCAACCAGCACAGCAGCAGCTGTTTGCACGGCAAGCCGCCCGACAGACCAGCATGACGACCGATCATCGCCCAACTGAAACCCTAGAGAAAATCGTGGATGATCGGATTAACACAGCTATGAGCTTCTGTCCAGATCGCCCGACGGCCCAGTACAGCTCTCCCTTCACTCCGGAAATCTTGGATAGCCTCCCAGCGCCCGGCACCAAAATACCGACCCCCGAGAAATATACAGGAAAGACCGACCCCCTGGATTACCTGCAGCACTTCCAGTCCATGATGAATCTACATTGCGTTCCGGACGCCATTCAGTGTAAGGCTTTCTGTACGGCCTTTCAAGAGGGAGCCCGACGATGGTTCAATAGTCT
>JANZLD010000003.1:57695102-57707659 GCA_026413575.1 Erythroxylum carthagenense
TATATTCATTATTATTTCTCATTATATTACTTCTCATTTCTATTATTATTCTTCCATGTGAACCAACTACTCCCTAAAGATTTTAAAAGATTTGATACTAAATTGAAAAATTAAAATGGTCAATCTTAACCATAAAATTTGTTCCAAAATTGGACTTAAATACTAATATTTTAGAGCATTTAAAAAGAACTTTAATATTTTAAAAACATTTAATTTTTAATCCTAAATTGACAACCATTACTCCCCATTAAGATTTCGTCATTTTTCAAACCTAAATATTTTCTACTTTTTTTTTAATCATAAGCTCCCCTTACCAATTAGTAAACGTCTCTGCCTCTTTTTCTTCACATTTGGTTGAATCACTAATTTCTCAAATAGTTCCCCAAACCCCATGACACTCTCTTCATCGTCTTATTGTCGAAGACTCCTCTTTGTGTAGAATGACAAGATATGAACAATCTTCTTTAGCTTCCTATCTTATAAGTAAAAATAAATTAAAAGTAATTTCTTCTTTAATCTATGGGCAGATTTCATCTTGATGCTATCTTTGTTTTGATATTTACGCTAACCTTTGGCAAATAACAATTCATCTGCTAAATTAAAAAAAATCTTAGAAGACGTTGATCGCATGTTAAGATTTTGTAACTACTATGAGGACTCTCAGATGTGCCATTCACATTTGATTACCAACATTTGATTGCCAACTCATAGTCTTTGCTATTTCTTCAAGTTCGTTCATGACATCGAGAGAATCTCAAATACATGCCTTTATCTCCAAATAAGAGGACGATAAAAAGAGGATTGTTATGAGATTTGGAAAATTATTTTTAAATTTATGGATTGAGGAAAAAAATAAATAATGGATAAGAGGGATAAAGCTCGGGGCCATCTATCCGGTAAGAGAGGCCTACAATAAATAATAATAATTTTACATTGGATAACATAATTGGAATTTTGATGAAGAGTTAGTATTATGTTAATTTAGGGCTAAATTACATATTTTGAAATATTAATATAAGACCCCCCTATAAGCATTATAATATGTCTAGGATATATTAAGAACTGAACGTAAATAATTAAAAGCATCTAAGCATGGTAAGACATAATGGTAATTAATTTAAAAAGACAAGGTAAATTGATAATTTGTTCATTTTGACACAGACCTGAATAATTATATGTAAAATATGGATTAGAATGAAATCAATTGATGATGTTATATGTCAATGTGGGAATTGAAGGAAGAAGAATGATTAAATGTGCAATTTTATCTAAAGTCAACACGTGGTCCAATAGAACTGAAGAATGTGTGTAAATCTAGAAATATCATAAAATGAAAGTAGAAGAGAGGAGAGAGGGATGGTTCATATGGGGTTTTAACTCCAGAGCTCATTTTCCTTCCATTTCTTCTTCTTAATCGCATTATTTTGCATAAAGAATCAAGCCAATTTTAAGTGGAAATTAAGATAAAAGTTAGTGATTTTTCTTCTCATCTTGGTCTTTTCTTGCTTTGCTTATGAAGAGCTAGAATTATAAGGTTGGAATTGAGATTGAGATATGTATTTGTGGTGTTTCTAGTTGGTGAATCAAGCAAAGCTAAAAGGGAAAGAAGGAAAAGCATTAGAAGAGTTAGTTGGCCAATTTTAAAATTTGAGGCTACATTTAGTTTATTTTTGTCTGTGCATATTTGAATGTGTACAAAGATTGATTTGGACATGGAACAATTGTTGGAATAGGGTATTCATTTTACTTTACCTGGAATTGGTTGAATATGATAAAAGAGTAACATTTAGTGGAATTCTGTCTACATTTGAACAATTCTCATTGTTTTGGTTATAACTTGACCTGTAGACCTCTAAATTGGGTGATTTTAATTGATGATGAAACTTAAGATATAGTATTAAAAATCTCTATAAGAGATCATAATCTAATTCTAGTTGCATGACATTAGCAATTGAGATTTAAAATGATGACCTAACGTTGCTCCTATTTTTGAACAGCTTGAGATGTTTGGTACATATCTCATGATTTAGATCTCCAAATGGCCTGATTTTGATTTTATAGAAACTAGAGACGTAGAGAAATAAATGTTTAGAAGACCTCCAAGCCTAAGTTGAACTTTTTCTGTGTGAAATTTATTGAACAAATAGAGACCATCTTGTGATTTGCTTTCAGACTGATTTATTTTCCCCTTTTTAGACCCACCATATGCTTAGGTCAAATTGCATTATTTTGAGTTTTTTGCTTATGATTTTTACTGAATCATATCTGAACCTTTTTTAATGTTTATGAAACTTTGCAAACACTATAAATAAATGAAATATAACCTACAATATATGAATTAAGTGATTAAATATTGAAATTTAAGATTGAACATAATGCATACTAACGGAAATTTATATGTATATAGATAATTTATATGCATATTTATTGCCTATATGTGTGCAATATAACCATATAAGTTTACATACTAATTTTATGAACATAATTAAGTACAATTTAACATGTTTAATATTTAAATAGAGAAACATGACTAAACAAAACATATACAAAATAAATCATACGAGTATATTTGATTTGTATATTGTTCTAATAATAGTATGTTATGACTTGCATGTATGAACTTAAATACATATTTTATGATTTCAAATGAATATCATATGATTTGATAATATATTAATTATAAAATCGACAAATGATTAAAGGAAAATGTTACAGTGTCTGCGTCATTATTTTGGTAATGGATAGATAGGCATGCATATAGGATAACAGCAGCGCAGCTGTTATATTTTGACATCAATAATATTTTCATTTCAAGACTATAATGTATCTACAGTTTGATGCCCTTGGGTATTTATAGTTTAATACCTTTAGATATATATAGTTTGGTATCTTCGGATATTGATAACTTCTGTTATCTACACTCATAGAAATGTGCAGCCTAAGACAAAGTAAATTAAACAGTTATAAATAAGAGATATAACATAACAACATGAGTAATTTGTATTAATGAGCATTAATGAATATCAATATTTGGCTTATAAATGTGAATTTACGATACATGAATAGTGTGTTGAAGCATTTTTACATTATTTACCTTGATTAATTATTTCATTACTATTTATATGAGTTTATGATATTCATGAATGTGTTTGTGCTTTGCAAATGATCGATATGAGTGATCATCCAAACTCATATCAATCATCCAAACTAAGTATTCCTCACTAAGCTTTCAAGCTTAACACATATATTAATCTGTATAGGTCCAAATAATAGGAGTAAGGCACAAAGATTATTTACAGGGACCAAAGCCAACCGCTAGAAGTAAATGTACTTTTGGAATGTGTCTTTTTGGTTGAAGATGATTGTATATGTAATGAAGGAGCTTATAATATTTCTTTTGGATTATCATATAAATGTAAACATGTAATATAACTCTTAAATGATCATGTTAAGTGATATGAAATTTTGTAATATGTAATTGATAAATGTGTGATGACAATCCCTATAAATAAATAGAAGTGTACGCTATGAATGTATGTACAATATTTTAGTTCCTATATATATGAGTGATTGTAGGTTCTGTATAGGGGGTGTTACAATTAAAATTCTTTTTGAATGCTTCAAAATGAGTAGATTCAATTTACATTTTAGTATAAACATTATGGTTTGATTTAATTCTTTTGTCAATTGAAAAGTTCTCAAAAGATTAAATACTTTTTAAATTGTTATCTTTTCATTGAAATGATCAAGAGATAGAATTTTTAAGTTGCATAGTTATGCAATTATTGTAATTGGAGAAATCATTTGGGTTACACTTTCTTCTTGACCTTAAATAAAATTTATAAATGGTTTCTCTTCACCCATGATATGGTAAGACTTATCAATGTTTCTTGTCACCTCTGAGAAAGAAGATATTGTATGAAGGGTTCTTTTTAATTATGAAAAAGAAGAATTCTCAAATGGAAAAAGGAATTCTCAAATGGAGCGTAGGAAGTAGATATAAGGCAAGAATTATTTGATGAACTACTATAGATTAATTTTGTCTCTCTTTTCCTATAATCTTTAATTATTATTGTGATTGATTTGTAATTTTTATATACAAATGCGTCACAACCATCTACTAGTGTAGACAATTTATTTATTAGTTTTCAAATAAAGCTAAAAATGAACACATAATTCATTCACCTTTTATATGCTATTTGAGAACTAACAGATATTAAAAGAAGATGATTAATATGCTATAATAATTTAAAATTATGTAATTGTTATATTAATTGATCATTTTACTTATTTTTGTTTATAAATAATTATTTGAAATATTTTTCAAAAATATAAATCTATAAATAATTTATTTAACGTTGGCATTGAGTTTAACAAATTGATGAGACCAAAAAAAAAGGTTAAGTCTATCGGATTCGATTAAAAAAATTAATCAACATTAGTAGTAAGTTTATTTAGATAGATGAAGCATAAAAAAAATAATTATTGTTTGCTCTGCATCTAATAAACTAGTATAAAAAAGGTAAGTCGACATTAGCACTAAATATAGCAATTAATACAATAAGAAATTTTCATCAATAATTATTGATTAATAATAAAGATAAAGCAATCATCTTTTAAGAGTGAGCCTCGAGTAATTTGTAAGGTTACTCCTTTATAATTAAAATGTCATAATTTCGAATTATAAAAAATAGTCTTTTTGTAAAATGAAAAAAAAAAGCCGGATATAATTGACATTCCTCTCCTCACGTTGGCAAATCAAAGAGCCTTGTATATTGGGGTTGTTGTATTTAAGAATGTGAATGATAATAAATATAAAAATTGATGATCTAATAAATATTATTAATTATTAATAAAATATGATAAATAATAGTAATAAAATGAACTAACATTACATATTAAACATTATGGTGATATGTAATATAAGCAATGATAATTACTAAAATATTAAGATATTTTATGATTTTTAACAATAAAACATAAAATGTTATTAATTATTCATAGAAAATAAATTACATCATCTTATTTATTAATACTAGTAGATGAAAAATAAAATTTAATAAAATACTTAATTTACTATCATATTAATATATTATTAGTTATTAGTAAAAAGAATTGATATAACCTATTAAATACTTGTTTATATTTTTAATATAAGTAATGAAATATAAATATTAAAATTAATAAAATCGTAAAAATAAAAATTTAACTAAAACCAAAACTAAAATTGAATGTTATATTTACTAGTATTATTATATAATAAATAAAATTTTAATAAAAATTAGGTTATTGTTAATTCTTTTAACCTCGAACTTTTAGTATTTCTCTTTCTTTCTCAAAGAAGTCTGATCCATAACCATGTTGATTAATGTACCTTCTCAAATTAAAATCCTACGGATGTGTCAATATTTATGTGATAGAGAATAAAACATTCTCTTTTTTAATTTCTCTTGAAATGGAGAGCTCAAAGATTCTTTAAGCAGTGTGCTTATAAAATAAGACATTATCTATCAATAAATTTATATATATATATATATTATTCTTAATATTGATAAATATATTTATTTTCAATTAAGGTGATGAAAACTATAGAAGCATGAAATCACATAAAACTATGCTACATTGGAACGAAAACAGGGTTGGAACGTGCTAATGCTAATGGAAGGATGGCATTGGTATCCGAACCCAACCATAAGAGGTTGAACTTGTTGAAGCCGTTTGTCCAAAAGTATTAACTTTGACCGGCCCAATCTAATATTAACTCAAGTTGATCGAGTTATGGGTTAAATAAATACTCAGACGTAATTTCCGTGTTTTGAGTGTAACGACTTGGAGGTGAAGTTGAAAGGCTCTCGACATAAAACTCACCTAACTATGGATTCTCAGGCGTCGGTGTCGACGTCGACGCAACTATCTCCGTCTCCACAAACACTGCAGCGTAGCGGGAAAGAAGTCGAAGGATGTAGTAGAAATTGGTTGGAGCTGCCGCCAGACGTGACGGCGTCCATCCTGCTGAGGCTGGGAGCCATCGAGATTTTGACCAGCGCGCAGTTCGTGTGCTCCACGTGGTGCGCTATCTGTAAAGAACCTTCCATGTGGAGATCCATAGATATGCATAACCTCCGCGACCTCTGGGGAATGGATTACGATCTCGAGAAGATGTGCCGCCACGCCGTTGATCGCAGCTCTGGCGGCTTGATCGATATCAACATCGAGTATTTCGGTACTGACGATCTCCTTCATCACATCGTCGATAGGTAATTCTTGTTTGTTCCGTTTAATTTGAGTTGTTCCTAGGAATTGTTCGTTTTAGGGTTTTGAATACTTATGGAATTTTGTGTCAAAATTGAAGAATAATAGTGATTTGGATACTTAATATAAACCTCATTTTAATTTGAAGGGTTTGTGGCTTTTACGAATTGTCAAGTTAGGAACTTTATATTCTGTCGGATTTTTTTGCCCTCGATCCTGTCTCTGGAAAGTTTCAGAATGTAACGATCCTTAATACATAGTTGAATTGCTTTATGTCTGATATGGGAGTTTGAGTGACCTTTAATGCATAGTTGAAACATCAATCATATAATTTAAGCATTGAATTGAATTGTACTAGATTTCAGGCTGGTTTAATTGTGGTATTTATCTGCTAACGTTCACTTTACAGATCAAGACATCTCAAACGCCTTCGACTTGTGTCTTGTTATAACATTTCTGATGAGGGATTGAGTGCAGTAGCAGCAAAAGCTCCATTGCTGGAGGAACTCGAAATTTCGTACTGCTCGTTCTCGAAGGAAACTTATGAAGTTGTTGGACGTTGTTGCCCTCTATTGAAAACATTTAAATTAAACTGCCAAGGATGTATATTCCCAGGTGTTGATATTGACTGTGACGAGGAGGCATTAGCTATTGCAAGAAACATGCCTGAATTGCGCCACCTCCAGATATTTGGAAATCAACTGACAGACAATGGATTGCAAGCTATTCTTGATGGTTGCCCGCATCTTGAGTCGCTTGATCTACGGCAGTGTTTCAATGTCACTCTGGATGGGAGTTTGGGTAAGTTATGTGCTGAAAGAATTAATGATTTGCGGCATCCCTATGATTCCACAGATGACTATCCATTTGATCCTGAAGTTCCAGAGCAATCACCTGCTGGTGGCAGTCCTTCTAGTACTTCTGGTCCTTACCTTGACTTCTTGTCTGATTATAATGATGATGATCATGGATACTCTGACGATGACTATAATCAGATGTATTACAATTACTAGCTTTTCATCAATTAGGATCCGCGTAGTTGAGTGGGGCAATATGAACATGAGGACAGGGAAGAAGGTTCAGCGTTGAAAGGGCCTGTTGGATCAATCAAGGATATCTGAGCTACATTTCATCTTAGACTAGTTGGAGTTTTCTTCAACCAGCAACCCTGTTGTATTTAGGCTAAACGGTTGTCAGAAGATTGTCAAAAGATTCAGTTAATTAGTCATTTGCCAACTTACCGATTTTGTTACCTTATTTGCTAATGTAATTAATATAATTTATATGCTTTCCTAGTTAGATAGTCAAACCTAAATTAAAGGAGCTGACAAACCTCCTTCTTTGTATATTCCTTATTTAGGTAGGACTCTTTGTGTATATATGAAGAGAAACTCTTCTCTAATAATATGCGAGTTTTATCACACACAAAATCCTCTGTATTAACATGATATCAGAGCCCTTTATTTCTACATAGTCATTGTCCAGTTTTTTTCCAGCTTCTAGTTCTTGGCTCCTAGTCCAGTTTCTTCCAACTTCTAGTTTCTCATGTCTAGTTTTTTCCAGCTTTTGGTTCTTAACTCCTAGTCCAGTTTTTTCCAGCTTCTGGTTTCTCGTTCCTAGTATAGTTTTTTTAGTTCCTAGTTCCTAGTTCTTTAGTAGCCTTATGTTTTCAGATAGGGAGTCCTTGATTTGTTTTAATGGTAAAAACTACTTAGCCTAGGTATTTCACTTCAAGATATATGTCAAAGGAAGAGACGCATGGGGTCATGTTGATGGTAGCGAACCTACTCCCAAGCAAGGTACGGATGAATATGCTGCGGAAGGTCAAGGATGCATAAATTATGACATGGATTTTGGGATTTGTAGAAACCAACATTGTTTTGAATCTTTGACCCTTCAAGATCGAAGCTGAAATGTGAAACTACCTTAAGAAAATCTACAGCTAGCAAAACACGGCTCGTAGATTCCAACTTGAACATGAATTATCCATGATTAATCAGGATAATCTCTCTATTCCTGATTTTCACTCTAGCTTTATGAATCCTTGGGCTGAATATATTGATATAATCTATGCTACTTTACCTGCTGAAGATCTCACTATTGTCCAATCTGTTCATGAAATTGCTAAAATGGATCAATTTCTTATGAAATTGAGATCTGAATTTAAGGGTACCGGGTCCAATCTTATGAATCGAGATCCAGTTTCTTCCTTGGATGTATGCCTTAATGACCTACTATGAGAGGAGCAACGAATTGTCACTCAAGCAGCCATGGAACAACAAAGATCCACATCAGTTTCAATGGTTTATGCAGCCTAAGGGAAGCTAAGAGGTAAGGATCTAAGGGTCGTTCAATGTTTCTGCTGCAAAGGATTTAGTCATTATGCCTTGAATTGTCCCAAAAAAATTATGGAACTATTACAAAAAAGATGGCCATATTATCAAGGAATACTCAATCCGACCTCCCAGGAAATCTGAAAAAGCATTTACTGCCTTGGTTAGATCTTCTAATGCTGGTGGTTTAGTGGATACAACCTCGTCAACACAAATTGTTCCTGAGCCTGCTCAAACTATAACACTTGAGATGGTACATACGATTCTCTCTGAAATGTCCAGCTTAGGACTTTCTGATAAACCCTTATCTACTTCATCCACTTGGTTTTGTGATTTCGGGGCATCCAATCATATGACAAATAATGCTCAAATCCAAACCAATGTAAAGAAATATTATGGAAATCTTGAAATTTATATTGTAGATGGAAATCTATTACCCATTACAGCCACTGGTGATATTTCTCCTTTAACTGATGTATTTGTCTCTCCAAATCTTGCCACTAACCTTGTTTTAGTTGGCTAGTTGGTTGTCAATAACTGTGTAGTAGAATTTTCAAATTTTGGTTGTGTTGTGTAGGGTCAACAGTTGGGAAAGATGATTGTAAAGGGCCTAAAGTAGGATGCGTTTTTCTACTCCAATTTCCTTTGTCACCGTGTCTTTCGTTTCCTTTTATCACTTATAATCTCACTCAAGTTGATTATCGAGTTTGGCACAAACGTCTTGGGCATCCAAACTTTAGTATACTGTATAATTTGTTAAATTCTGGTTTACTTGGGAATAAAAAGCAATTTTCCATTGATGATGTTCAATTTGATTGTGATTCTTGTAAGCTGCGTAAGAGTAGAACTTTGCCATTTCCGACTCACATGCCTAATCTTGGCCAACCTTTCCAAATGATACATAATGAAGTGTGGGGTATGGAACCAATTATATCTTATGCTAATTACAAGTGCTTTGTCACATTCATTGACGACTATAGTCATTTCACTTGGATTTATTTCTTGCATTCTAAAGATGAAGTGTTCTCTGCGTTTAAACTTTTTCATACGTATGTCCAAACCCAATTTTCTGCCAAAATTAAAATCTTACGTTCAGGTAATAGGGGTGAATATATGTCTCATTTGTTCTAAGATTTTCTGCAGGCTAATGGAATAATATCTCAAATATCGTGACCTCAAACCTCACAACAAAATGAGGTGGCTGAAAGAAAAAAGGTCACCTACTTGATGTTGTTCGTGCCCTTTTAATAGAATCCTCAGTGCATCCTCAGTTTTGATGTGAGGCTGTCTCCACTGGCTGTTTATCTCATTAATAGGTTACCTTCTCCTTCATTGCATCATGTATCTCCTTTTTATAGGTTATTTGATCATTTCTCCAATTATTCTAATCGTGGTACCTTTGGTTGTGTATGTTATGTACATCTTCCTTCGCAAGAATGCACAAAATTCACAGCCTAATATGTTAAATGTGCCTTTCTAGGATATTCCGTGCATCACAAAGGGTTTCTTTGTTATGATCCTAATCTACATCGTGTTCGCATTTCTAGAAATGTATTTTTTCTAAAAAATTAGTGTTTCTTTTCCAATCATCAAGACTCTCTTTCTCCTTCATTTTCTATGTTGCCTATTTTTACTAACTCTACTGTAGATCAAGAAAAATCTAAACCACTTTTGGTATATCAAAGACGATCCAAAACTGTGATAGATCCGCCTTATGCTATGCCCCCTCAAGCTCATTCTCTTGCTGCTGGTTCTTTCGCACTAATCGAATTCGTTATTCCCAAACACAGTACACGATTTAGTAAGCCACCAGATAAGTATGGTTTTTTTAATCCTGTCTCTTTGGCAGCCACTTTGCCTTCTATTACTATTCTCCTCATCTTATAAGAAGCAATGGAACATGAATATTGGCGTAAGGCTATTAAAATAAAACCTCTTACTCTTGAAGAAAACCAACCTTGGGATGTTGTACAACAACCTTCCTAGATCAAACCACTTGGCAGCAAATTTGTGTTTTTTGTCAAACTTCATTCTGATGGATCTATCGATCGCTACAAAGCTCGGTTAGTGGTTCTTAGGAATAAACAAGAGTATGGCTTGGACTATGAAGAGATCTTCACACCGGTAGCTAAAATGACCACAGTGCGAACCATCCTAACCCTTGTAGCATCTCAATTATGGCCTTTACTTTAGATGGATGTTAAGAATGCATTTTTACATGCTGATATCAAGGAAGAAGTCTACATAAAACTTCCATCTGGTATACCCACTTCTTCTCCTAATGATGTTTGCAAATTAAAACACTTCTTGTATGGCTTGAAGCAGGCACTGCGGGTATGGTTTGGAAAATATAGATTCACTCTTCTTGGTTTCTCCTTTACTTAGAGCCAATATGACTCTTCTATATTTCTTCAGCGGACATCTAAAGACATAGTTGTTCTTCTTGTTTATGTGGTATATGACATCGTCATCACTGGTTCTGATTCAGAGACCATCTTTAATCTTAAAAAAATGTTGCACACCACTTTCCACATGAAAGACCTTGGCCCACTTACTTACTTATTGGGGTTGGAAGTTCATCATCGTCCCCAAGGTATTTTCTTGAATCAACACAAGTATATTTAAGATTTAATTCAGTTGGCAACACTTACAGGAAGTACTTCAATTGACACTTCAATGGAAGTCGACGTGAAATACTGATGTGATGAAGGGGAGTTTGTTAAAGATCCTACTTTATGTCGTAAGTTGACTGGTAGTCTTATTTATTTGACCATTACTCGACTAGACATCTCTTATGTTGTTCATACAGTTAGTAAGTTCATGCAGTCTCCTCGATACCTTCACTTATCTACTGTTCGACGCATCATCCGATACCTACTTAGCACGCCTAATCATGGCCTTTTTTTTCCACTGATTCTTCACCACAATTGCAAGCCTACAATGATGCAGACTGGGCTAGTTGCCCAGACACGAGAAAATCTACTACTGGTTAGTGTATGTTTTTTTGGTAATGCTCTTATCTCTTGGAAATGCAAGAAACAAAACTATATCTCAAAGTCATCCACTGAGGCAGAATGTCGTGCCATGTCTACTGCTTGTTTTGAGATCATTTGACTATGTGGTATTCTCACTAAACTTGGTTTTTCCACAACTTCAACCAACTCCTTTGCATGCTAACAACACTAGGCTATTCAAATTGCGGCCAATCTCGTCCACCATAAGCACATCAAACATATAGAGGTTGACTGTTATTTCATCCGAGCGGCCTATGATCATCATGTTATTACCTTGCCTCACATTAGTACCAACTTACAGATTGCCAATATTCTTACCAAATTCATGACACGTAAGCAACATAATTTTTTTGTTGGCAAAGTAATGCTTGTCTACTTACCAGCATCAATTTGAGGGGAATGTCAGAAGATTGTCAGAAGATTCAGTTAATCAATCATTTGCCAACTTGTTGATTCAGTTACCTTATTTGTTAATATAATTAATATATTTTATACGCTTTCCTATTTAGACCATCAAACCTAAATTAGAGGAGCTGACAAATCTCATCCTTTGCATATTCCTTATTTAGGTAAGATTTTTTGTGTATATATGTAGACAAACTCTTCTCTAATAATATATGAGTTTTATCACACACAAAATCCTCTGCATTAATAACGGTTAGCTTCTGCGGATAAAGCTGAAATGGCTTCTGCAATATCAGACTAGTGCTTGTGATTTATGAAACCATTATGAAAGCCAGTCAAGTTTTCTATTTTATGAACGTAAAGAACAGAGTCGTTGTTTGCATTTCTACCTATGTTTTGACGTTTCTTGATTCCAGAAGCCATGTCTTCTTGTCTACTATTCCCTCCGATTCATAATAATTGTCGTTTTAGATACTTTTTAATTATTCAAAATAAGTGTCATTCTTGACTTTGTATGCATGTTTATAATTTTTCTTCCAAAATTAACCTTTCA
>JANZLD010000003.1:57719973-57740046 GCA_026413575.1 Erythroxylum carthagenense
GTCAATTGAATACCGGTTTTATAGCATAAACCGAACCGGATCACCAACCGGTCACCGGTCCAGTCCGGTTTAAAAAACAGAGAGTGTGTGAGATGAAGTTAACTCATCCTTTGATTTCCTTCATAAATATGACCACTTAATTGAATATCACGTGGAAACTAATAGCATGTCCAAGAACTCGTCTTCTTCTTCAAAAGAAAAAAGGTCCAAGAACTCGTATGAACTTTCAATCTTTCTAAGTTGATGGAAGAAAGCAATGAGAGTGCAGAAGGAGACAGGTTAGCTACGCCTACGCGTTCAAATCCACATGAGCAAAATGAAAGATGAACATGACATAGAATGGACTCGAAATAGTAGCTAGCTAGGGGCCTAAGGGCTCAACGGCTGGAGTTTGTGGTCTTGAAATATAACTGGTCTTTCACAGTCTGTATGCATGATTGTACTTGTATTGTTTCCTTATCATACTCACTATCAATTGTTGGACAAAAGCAGAATAAGTAGAGGAGGAATATGGATATTGGTTTAAAGGGGACCCCATGAGAATTTAGATTGGAGTAGTGTCTTGTAAAAGGCCAACACAAAGTGCACCCAAGTTGGAAGTGCTGTCCATTAAAAATCCCCTTACGAGAGTTGCTCAAAAGGAAAGGCAGCTACCCACATTTAAGACTTTCTGCTTGTTTCTTGATACCAATTACTAGACTGGAACTACCCATCAACCAAGTGTCAACTATTCGGTCACATGAACAACATAGCAGCCGTGAAGAAGTTACCTGTTGCAAGTTGCAACAATTATACTGCTTATAATGTTGATAGCTGTGGAATACAAGATGATTGATTAACGAGCTCTATATGAACTACACAATTTTGGTTGAGAAATAAGTGTAGCGTGGCTGCAAGCAGCTGGTCTGGGAGTAACAGAGCAAGCCACGTTCCAAAACCAAAATGGGTTGCTATAAATCAATTCGTGTCAAACCAGCTTACATGGTGGAGACCTAAGACACCAATCATGTCATGATATTTTTGTAAAAGGAACCAATCTTTCTTTCTTCAGGAACATATTGTGGGGTAAACGACGTAGGTCTACCTCAAGAGTCTAAAGACGTGTTTAGCAAACCAAAAAAAAAAAAAAAAGAAGAAGAAAAACAGACCCAGAATTCCAAGCCATGTTTATCACTGACTCCATGTTTCTAATCAAACTTCACCAGCAGAGACGGGGGGCCAAAAATTCCCACGCATTTGCCTTTACTTCTTTATCCGTTTGGCATGTAGTATACTCATGTCCTTTTTTCTGTTCCATATGGGAAGTAGTAGACAAAATTAAGTTTGAAAACAATAATTGGGGACTAGGAAGAATACATCTTAAGCCTTGAGTGATTACTAAGATTGATAGAGGATTTGGCATCAAATGTGTAAGGGATATGCTGGTATCTCTGAATTTTCTTGTCTTGACATCGTAAAGATCTATTATGGACAACCGCAATTCATATATTGGCACCATAGATCTCCTTTTTCCTGTATTGGATTCACATTACAGTATATGGATCTTGTAGATCATGTTTAAATAATTAATTAAGCTATGTAGAGTGAGATTTCTAGGTGATCAAGTTAACAAAATTTTCTTTACTCTCTTCTGCTTATTTTATCTTCAGAACAAGATTCTCACAAGTTAGTGGCTGCTTTCTGCAGTTTTTTGTCTCCAAACCCTTGTCCAAGGAATATTTTATTGTATGCATGTTCTTTCTTCTCCTGTTTTAGGCCAGGTACTATTGTTTTCTGAAATTATTCTCAGTTCCAATCGTATTGTATTCAACTTCATAACATTCTAAAGTTCAAGATATTTCAAATCAACAGTAAACAAGATAAAAGAGGTGCACCTTTTTCAAAGACTCGGAGCTTTCTTTTCCATACATATGAGATACGAGTAGTGCTTTGACTTAAACTAGCTTCCAAGCTTAAATTTAGGGATTATATATTATTATGATAGTGGTGGGGCAAGTGCAGAGATCGGCGCAGCAAGATTATGCTTTCTAGTTAGATCAATATGACTAAATATGCTGCTAAAGTAAACACAAGAGATTAGCCACGTAGTAGAATGTTCAAAGACAAAGACAATAACATTGGGATGATAAGCATCAGTAAGAAACTCAAAAGCAAGAAGGGGAAAAAAAAAAAAAAAGAGAGAATCATTTCAAGGAAGCATCCTTGGAAAGAAGAGATAAGAAAAGGCAGTGAAATTAAGACCAATATTCCCGGTGCTTTGATAGGCCGACAATCGGACAAAATATGTTTGCAATGGACAATCTTCTCTTCAACAAGTGATAAACAAAGTGGGATTAGTTGAAACTCATGACATCGACTTCGTAGACTACTACGTTATGTAATCTTCTTTCGTGCCTCGGAAGTGCTGAATCAATATATAGTATTGAGTTTGGAACGCCAATATTACATAATCCCTGTGTCAAGAGCATCCTAAAAATGGAAAAAGTATTGGAGATTGGAGAAGCATTCAAGTCAGGAATCCAACTTTTTCTTTCTCGGAATTATAAAACTATGTCCACCCCATGTTTCCAAAACGGTTCACATTGCTTCTATATTATTGCTTAAATTTAAACCAAAGTATATAATAATTAGTGCTCATACATCTAATATTTCTAGGTTTTGACACTTAAATAGAGAGTAAATGAAGGATCCTTGATGAAGCAAGACTGTTCACATGATTATGAAATTAGCTCTTATCCAACTAGTCAACTATTTTGCCAAGTTTTTTTTTAAACACCCATATAACCACACACTAAAAAAAGAGAGAAGAAATCAAGCCTTACAATGTCTATCTTAGTCAATATGTAGTCACAACTCCACAAGGGTAGGTACACATGAATTATGTGTTGTTTTTTGGTGAAAAGGTCTAAGAAGTTGGCAAGTAAAGGGCTTGGAAATAACTTCTAATTAAAAACCGTAAAAAGCATTGAGAATAATTATGAAGTGGTTAATAGAGCTCAAGTTAACATTGAGGGAGGCAGAATGAGTTCTAATAAAAACCATTGGATTGTTCACAAACTACAGTACATTTGCAATTAATACAAGATTCATCTTTGCTGTCAATGAATCAAAAACTAGAGAATTATTCAGTTAGATTAATAAAGAATGAAGAGCTCGTATGATCAATATGGGACTTTACAAACTTTTCTTTTTTGATAATTTTTATGTCCTTGGATGCCCTGGTCTTCTACATGTGTCTGCTTCGTTTCATGTGATTGTAGTGTGTCAAGTTCTGTCAGCTTGCTGCTAGATTTTGTCCCATGATAACATTTCCATAAGCATAATTTCTCTGATGAAAAGTAAATCATATGAGATCATTAAGAAGATCTATATCTAATTAGATAATTGCTTTGCCTCGATTTTTGTTGTTATTGAACCTGGAATAGACATGATGATGGGTAGACAAGTTATTCAACAGTTAGACAAATCATAGCTGTGCACACATTGTTTGAGGGAAGTGGGTTTTGGAGTTGATATTCATAGAATTCAAGTATCTTATTTATTTGAGTTCATGTTTGTAAGAAAACGTCAACCCAGATTCAGGTTTTATATTTTCTCGATATCCACAATCACTGATAATTCTCGTGTAGGCAGTGTAAAACGATATCTAATAGGGGAAAACTTCTACAGACTACAATAATAAACCAGATGTATGAGTGGTAAAGATAACCACTCAATCAAACAGTGTTATTCAATAACGTAGACTTCAAATATTTTTCAGTGGCATTTTACGTAAGATTCTGAACCCAATCTTAAGTCTCAAATTTATGCATTCCTCCTCCACATAAAAGAAAAAGATGCGGTGATGTAGTACAAAGTTTTGAATCCTGCAATGTCATCATCGTTCAGGCCCCTTCAGTCATTAGCCCTAATGTATGAGTTAAGAAAATGGATAGTAAAAATAGATAATAATAAAAATATAAATTTTTTTAAATTAGATGTACAAATGTCAAGATTTCTTTATTCATTATTGAATAGTTATCATAATGGTTACATTAAACTTTATCAAAAATATATTTTCAGATAAGACTGAGTGTTGCAGTTATTACTGTGTTTTAGGTCGTAGATTTTATTATCTTTCTAAAATATGACTTGGTCTCCACCATACTTGTATCTTTACTTCTTTAGACTGTAGATCCCCTTATTTCTCTTCATACTAGGACATGACCGTATTCTAGACCATAGATCTTATTATCTTCTTCGTGCATAAGATATAATTAATCTATAACCCGACTATGTCCTAAATTGTGTTTCCTTTATAAATACTTTCATCACACCACCAGGCCAATATCCTATGTCATATTCACCCAAAAAATTTTAAGAAATGTTTGTTTCCATCCTAAAACTCCAAGATTGTATACTCGTGTATACGATCTATATACAACAATCTCCACCTTAGTGAATATACTCTTCATAGGTTAGATTGTATCATTGTCTAACACCTTGAGATATTAATCAAGTCCTAGTAATACTTAAACTTCTCCATGGTAATCGACTTTGACAATTAATATATCAACTGTATTTTATTAAGTGTCAACCTTTTCTAACCAGATCTGTCCAAATGCAATCAACTTTCTAATTTTGTTAAACCTCACTTCTATATGCTTGATTTTTATACGATGCACTTGATACTTTGGCAAAAAATAACGTTTTGACTATCGCATTATATTTAAACTCCACCTTGATGACCTCCTTCACTAATTTTGTAAGCTATAATATTGCTTTCTTACCATCCTCATTCACTACCATGTACTATGTTTTAATTTTAGTTAATAACCATAGACTATAATCTTGATTTAACAAATAGGCTCTCTTATAAGAGTAAAGACATACTATATAATATATCTCTTATTATCCAAATCTCCTGCACAATCTGGATTCAAATATTCCATAAGTAAAAGATCATTGTGTTGACTTTTAAACACAATCTTATAGTTTAATGTACCCTTTAAGTACTTGAATATCTACTTGGTTGCTTCTTAACACTATTTTCCAGGTTTCGACATATACTAACATAACTAACATTATAAGTAGGGATGACAATAGGTTAAGTCGAGCTAGGGCATAGCCAGACCCTGTCCAAAGTAGGATATGACCTAAGAAAACAAGCCCAACCCCTAACTTGACTCGCCTCAACCTAATTTTTTTAAATTTAAAATGTCAAAACAATGTTATTTTGCATATAAAGGTCAGGCCTAGGGTCGACCTACTCGGCCTAGCCCTGAGCCTAAGGACTGCTCGAAGCCCGATCTTTTTAGAAAAATCAGGCTAAGGGCTCCGTCAACCCGGACCTAAATTGTTGACTTTAAGCCAATTCAGGACAGGGCGGGTTGCCAACTTTAAGTATGAGATGAGCCAAATCTAGCTTCGTATACACTATTGCATTTATTAAACATCTAACATCGCCATCATATAGTAACTTAGATATATCATCATCCACTGCATCTATTTTTGGACAATATTTTAGGGAAAGTTTGAAGTGATTTACCAATGAAGTGCTCACAAATTTAGCCTTACTTATTTCAAATTTGTTTAATACCTTTTCAATATAGCTTGATTGAGATAACCATACCTTTATAAAGTTCTTATCCCTTGGAAACTACATTCTTAGTATTTTCTTGGTAGCATCAAAACCCTTCATCTCAAATTTCTTTTCTCATAAGGTCTTTAGTTTAGTCACACTATGTATACTCTTTATAACAATCAACATGTCATCCATATATAGTAGTTGAAAAATAAACAATGCATTATCAAGGCTCTTAATGTATACACATCATCCATATTCACATCTCTAGTAGTCAATTTAGATACTGTAACAATCAAACATTTTTGTACTATTGTTGTGGAAACTACTTCAATTCATAAAGGAACCTTTTCAATTTACACATTAAATGTTCCTTTCTAAGTTAACTAAACCCCTTAAGCTGCTCTATATAAATTTGTTTATATCACTATAAACAAATTTACTCTTTTATGAAATAGCAGTGGAGCTATTTAACCCACATGCTTTCTTTATCCATACATATCTACCATGGTTTTTTCCCTAGTAATGCTTTGCAAGTGAGTTTAATGGATGAAATTCCTAGACAACCTTACCTTTAAATTGCATTTGGGAATGAAATTGCAACTCCATAGAAAGTTTCTTATTTTCTTATTAATTTACTTTTAAACCTTCCCAGGGATAACAATGTCTGAGCACTAGTAAGTTTGTAGATTATTAAGAACAACAAGTATAAGCTGAATTCTACCACCATAAGAGAGTGCTTTAAGAGTCCACTTGCTTAACTTTCTCTTGATTGCATCTAATAGAGGAGAAAATTATGAAAAATGTGATCTTTTTGGTATGTTGGAACTCCTAGGTGTTTTATAGGAAGGTCACCAATTGGAATTCTAGTGAATTGAGCGTAATCTTTGAAATTCTGGTTTACTATAATAGAGAATATAAAACATCTTTTATTTTGGTTGTATCCTAGGCCTGAAATTTTCTTAAAAAGTTTCAGGTAGTTGAGAAAAAGGTTGGAGAGTTTTTATTGGCCCCACATAGGAGAAACAAGTCATCAACAAAAGAAATATTCACCAGGTCTAGTTTAGAGCATTTGTAGTGGAATCTAAACCTAGGTTTTGATTTTATATTAAATCTGAGCAAGCTAGATAACAATTTAATGGTAATTGTAAAAAGATAAGGCAATCTCCTTTCCTGAGACCTCTTTCACCTATAGATATTCTAGTTGGCTCTCCATTAATTAGAATATCATGGGAAGCAAGTATAATACATTTTGAAGCCAGTGAATGAGGTTACCTGGGAAATTCAGGCTTGCATTGCCTAGATGATCAAGCTCTAGCTGATGGAGACAAAGGCCTTTGTGAAGTCAATTTTGATGGTACAACTACTAATGCTTTTCTTAAACAGATAGCTTTTGAATAATTAATGTATTAAACAATATATTGTCATTGATACTCCTTCTCTAAATGAAAGATGTCTGACTTGGGTTGATAGTAAGTTGTAGTGCTTTCTTGATTTCGTTAGCTAGGATCTTAGCTATGAATTTTTAGACCATATTACATTATGCTATTGGTTTGAAGTCATGCAATATGGAAGGGTCGGCCACTTTAAAAACTAAAGTCACATGTGTCTTATTGAGTTCCTGCAAACATATAGAGGCTTTTGAAGAATTCATTTACTGAGTCCATCACAAGAGGTTTGAAGTTGTTGTGTATCGATGCATTTCTTTGAATGTTATAGGTTATGTAATTTCTTTTGATAGAAATGATTTTTAACATTGCAATATGTATGAAACACATTTCTTTAGTTGTTTTGAGGCCTATAATAAGTATGAACATATGTTAAGGAATTATGCCTATTATATGACCTATTGAATATGAGCCTTACTTTAATAATTGAATTTAGACTTAGATTGAGACCAATAAATGAAAGCATATGACTTGTTTTTTTGTCTTAGTATACTAATGTATAGAGGATGATGCACCATACTCATTTATTATCTTAGGTAAAGACTTTTCAATATGCATATATTTTCTCTTGACAAATATATTTTTGGTATTTGATACACTCTCTTAAATGTACCCAATCCTATGCCTATTATTGGAATTCTTTTAAACTCCAATATGCTTTCTAATCTTTCACTTCCCTTGGTAAACTTATACAAGGAGTCATTCAGAGCATTGACCTTATTTTTCAATGTCTCATTCTTATGCATTAATACATTTAAGTTATGATTGTTAATAATATCCACACTTTTAGATGCTTTAGTATTATGCAATTTACTCTTCATATTTTCATTTTCACTATGCATACTTCTAAATGCTTTTGAGCCTTTTTGAGTTTGGAAGATAGCTTCTTCTTTTTATACTTATAATTTTAGGGCCTTGAACTAGTTTATCATATGATAATTCATAATCACTATCACTGTCACTATCATTATCATTGTCATAAGATTTAGAATTGGATAATACCTCATCATCATTTTTAGCTATGAAATATATGCAAGCTATTTCCCCTTCCAAATGTTCAATTTTAGAGTTAGATGCTTTGAGAGCCTTTTTTATTGTCCCTCTTCTTCTTATTATTATTTCTTTTATATTTTTTATCGTCTTTGAGAAGAGGGCATTGCGACTTTATATTGTTAGATTTATCACATTTCAATTACGTCTTTTGAAGATATTCATTCTTTTCAAAAACTTCTTGAATTTCCTAATGATGAGTGAAATGTCTTCATCTTTGCTTCCACTTGAGGATGTCTCATCTTCCTCCTTTTAGTCTTTAAATGCTAGGTTCCTTTTTTTTGGTGTCATTGTCTCTTCTTATATCTCTTTAAGCCTCATGTCGTAGGTAAGAAAATACTTCATAAACATAATAAGCTCTTTCATTGGTAATGTTATAATGTTCTTAAATTCTTATATTGACATCATTTGGCTTCCCAAGCCATTGGAAGTGAACTGAGCAACTTTCTCACCATTTAAACTTTAGTGTAAATATTTAAGAACGTTAATAATATTAATGAATCTTGAATACACAGTTGATATACTTTTATCATGTCTCATTTGGAAAAATTGATATTGATGAGTTAGCATAGTTATTTGACTTTCTTTTACTTGAATAGTACCCTCAGGTGTGACTTTAAATGTGTGCCAAATTTTATAAGCAGTTAAGCATATAGACACCTTATTGGATTCATTCCTAAGTAATGCACTAAATAATGTATGAATGGCTTTGCTATTCAAAAAAATAAATCTCTTATATTATGGATCTCATTATTCCTTTAGTTTAGGAACCTTTTTATCATTTATGGCTTTTATGAGAGTGAAAGGGTTATTTAAGATTATTTCCTACATTTCAAAACTTTCGATCATTAGTATTCATCCTAGTTTTTTAAATAAAGATATCATTATCATTAAAGAAAGGAGTATGCTTTTATCTCTCTTAGTTAGACTAGCATGATAATGACCCTAAGTATGTCATTTTGATATTTACTTTAGATTTTTTTAAAAATATTAATTTAAGAAATCTGCTCTTATATCATTTATTGGTCCCTAATGACACCCTTAAGGGAGGGAGATTTAGTATTAGTGAATCTAAATAATAATTTTTATCAAATAAATGTAATCAAATGATGATTAATATATTATGAAATAAAGAAATGTCTTAATGTAAATTATCATATAATCAACCAATGATTTAAAGATAGAATAGAAGAAAGGCAAGCCAATTTATGATAGTTTGGTGAGCAACCTTAATTACCTACGTCTACTCTCCATAGAGAATTCTACTAAGTGTCTTTCTTCAATAAGGCAAAGAGGAGCCTTCTTATAATAATATGTTTTTTTCATTTGTAAAGAACAACTTTTCAAACAATCTTTTTCCAAAGTGAAAAGTAACCACACTCATAAATTAATTTACATCTCAAAAGGCTTGATTGATCACTTTGATAACCTAAAGGTTCACTCAGTTTATAATGCAACAATGAATAATCGCAAAATCTTTGAATAACTTTTTGAGATGTGTTTGTATAACAGCTAAATATTTTTCCATGTCTAAACTAATAAATAGCCATTTATTTCTAGCTAGGTTTCATGACTCAAACTAGCTGTTAGAACTAAGAACTAGTCTTTGTTAATGGCCAGTTACTGGATATTGGTCAACCACTATTACACATTGGTAGAACAATGTGCAATAAATGCACAAATTGTGTAGCTATTGGAACATCATGGACTATTACTGTCTATTGGTTAACAAATGTGTATTTTATTAGGATATTGGTTGACTATAACAATACATTGGTCGATCAATATTGTTTGAGTTACATGGTCTCAATAAACATTTTTGACAACTTTAACTTGTATCATTCGACCATTAACCTATGTTAGTTAATAAATACACTCAAAATCATGATTCCAACATCTTTAAATGCTCAAATTTAATTTTCGTAATGCAAATTTGACTTAAACACTTTCTAAAATATTTTCCAAACAGCAATTTAATGTTCAAGACCAAAACTTTAATTCTTCTTTATAATTGAAAAGAATCATGTAATGAGTTAAAATGATGAGGTATTTATACATAATGAGCTTATAAAATATCAAAGCAACTTAATTAGTAGAAATTACAATAAACATTAATATTCATTTATAATTTTGTTGATTTTGTTCTTCCTTGGTTTTGATTTTGGTTAAAATAGTTTAACTTTAGTTTTTCTCTAATGTTTTGGAGAGATGCATCTTGATTTATATATGGCCACTATTACTTTTATGTTATTTTTATAAAAAGACAAAGCTCAATAATGGTACTTATGTTTTATTATCATCAAGATACAGATTGTAGATTCCCTCGGTTCAACAGTTACATAAAACTAGTTTTACAATAATACATTTATATGTAAACCTTACATAGTACAGTTTTACTCAAATAGTCCTTTTACCGAGCCCTATCCTGATTTAACAAAGTCTCAATAATTTAAAACCTACCAAAAATGTACTTTTAGATAAGGTTGAATGTTAAGCTCGTGGATCTTGTTGTCTTTCTCCATAATACGACATGGTCTGGATACTCTTACTTCTTTGGATACCAAGACATAGTATCATGTCCGACTGATCTTACTTCCTTCTTCGTGCGTAAGACACGATCAATGACACGACTGTGTATATTTTGGACCTTTTCTTTCTTTAAAAATACCTCCATCACATTAATGTTTCCATGTTTTTAGCTGGTACCTTCATCTAGGAGTAGGATTTTTGAAAAGGAACACACCCTGAGTCACACCTATGTCCTCCTAGGTTGTATCTACCTAAAAACTTTCAAAATTTCATGTTTTTATCTTAAAACTTCAAAATTGCATGTTCGTATATATATAAACCATTTGTAATACGTAATAGTACGAGAAAATGACTGTTTTTATTGGTGCTATTTCCGAATTCTAGAGCATGGCCAACTTCATGCAAGGCTACAATTAGTATGCCCATTTTGTCTATTCTCTCCATGGTCTCTACATTCGCAGCTCACTTCACATCAGCCAGTGAACCTAAAAAGAGTAGCGTAAGCCCACAATTATACAGCATCATACACCGGCTTTTATGCATCTTCCCTAGGCCATCCTTCATTCGTAAGTAAGATTGTGCTTGAAAGGTGGCCATGTGGGTTTACAGCCTAAGAACGAGTAAAGGGCATGGAAACTTTCATTATGGACTTCATCTGTCACTCCGCATCTTGGCTTTGACATAAGTTAGACCGTTCCCTGATCTAGTTTTCTTGTCACCTGCGTTTGTTCTTGTCATGTTGATGGACTTTTCATGGTTTCTCATACCCTTTAAGTAACCAAACAATTGGAGGTATTTACGGAGCTTACCGATTCCTTCAACTTTGTCTATTTGTCCCTTACCAAACGGTGATGGATTTCTAACACCTTTAAAATATAATCACTGCTTTAGAAGACATGATGAGCATATGGACTAGGAAACGGAAGATGATTAACTTCATGGAACATTAAATAACGCCATTATAAGGACACCCTTCCAAATGCTTCTTCTTCTTTTCCCACTCCCTTAGTCCCCTAACACCCCTTCCTATCTGGAAGCACTCTTGGTCTAGGGTTATCACGGATGAATCACCATTTGAGATCCTTATATATTTCCCTCCCATTGTTTATGATGGTTTGCTAACAATTGCACCACCTGTTAAGGTACTCAAATCGAGGTCTTTCTAAGTGGTCTGCATTGAGGTGAAGTATTTCATTACAAATAGACTATATTTCCACTGGTGTAAAAATGGACGGTTACATAATAGAACAAATATGAATTAGAGAACACTTTTATAAATGAAAATGCATTATTCTTTTTTAAATTAGTAAGGTAAATTTAATCAAGATTTTGGAAATGGGACCTTAGCAAGTGATAAGAAGTAAACCTTTTCTTTTATAAAATGGTGTATATGATTGGAGATCGATGGAGAAGATTTTTCATAGTTTTCTATTGGAGTATTGGTCAACAAAAAGGCTAAGTTACCTTTCCAACGCATGAGGAAGACTTATATGTATTTATAAAAATACAAAAACTCTAAAGAAGATATGCTACATAAGAATTTGCCTAAAAATCAAGCTTGAGAAGGAGCTGCTTGATAATATAAGAATTCTTGAGTTAAATGATGAAGGAAAGCTTATTCAAGCTGAAATATTAATGAGCCACTAATGGAAACTAACTAAATCAAATCCTATTAAGGTTTGAAAAGCTACTGAGAAAGTTTTTAATTTTTGCGAACATGATGAACTAGTGAATAATGCCTCAGTTACTCCCTAGTTGGACTCAAGCATAGAAATAAAAACTCAAAGTTTCCCAGTTATCACAGTTACCAAGTCAAGTGAAATACTAGTAAAAAAAGGTGATCATAAGGTTAAGCAAGCAGGGGAGACTAATTAGATACTAGAGTCTCCTCCTACTTAGGCAACCCCTGGCTTGCCAATGATGAGCTTTCCTATGATAGTATAAACCTCCAGTACAACTCATGGCCACCAGGTTTTCTTTGATGAGAATATACTATCTAACCCTTTACTGGGATCTACTTAATTGACTTCTATGTCAAACAAGAAAGCCAGGAGAAAGATTGAGAAAAGGCCTAAATTAGCGCCCTTTTAACCTCCAACTTCTGTCTGTCATGGCCTAGAATATGAGAAGAATGAATTGTCCTCCAAGCAACATGTTATTAGAGACTTTATTCAATTTAAGAAATTTTGCTACAGACCAAAGTAAAAACCAATCGCTTGTGTGCAACTTCATGGGCTTTGACAAGAACTAGAATTTACTTAGTAATCACCAACCTCATTTTAATGGTATAATTCTTGCTGCTTTTAATACTCAGTAAGTGAAGATTGAATCATCTTGGAATATTGACCGTATACTTCACATTGAATTTACCTCTTCTCATTATTGTCCTCAGATCCTCTGGCCCAGGTCCTCTGACACAAGCTAGGTATAGAGTACCTGGGTAGAGGATCTGATCTCCTCATTATTGGATAGAATGGTAGTCAATTTCACATATGCTTATAATATTGTGTCTCTTAGAAAGCTTCTTTGGTTAGATATTACTAATATTAGCTTGCATAGATCCATACCTTAGTTCATCTTGAAGTATTTCAATTGCACTTGGTTTAGTCACAAAATAAATGCCCATCTGAATCACAAGGCTTCCTCGTATGAAGACTTCTATAGATGTATCAATAAATCTGGTCTATCAGATGTGACCTTTACTTGGAACAATAAGTAAAAGTTACTTGGAACATTAAGTAAATGGACAATTGATTCACTAAAAAAAAAAAAAAAACTTAATAGAGCCAAGGTTAACCTCTCATGGTTCTTGGACCTTCCTAATGCCAGGGCAAGTTTTAATAATCCTTTGTGCTCAAATCATTCACTAGTAGAAGTTATCCTAAATTAGGTAGCCATAAAAAGAGCATGCACCTTTCATGTTTAATAATTATATGTCGGATGCTTCTGAGTTTGATGAGGTAGTATTAAGATGATTAGGTTTTCAAGGTCAAGAGTTCCAAGGCTTTCAAATGTATGAAGAAACTTCAAGTTAATGAAGAAGAACTCAAAAGACTCAATATTCCTTCCTTGAATAACCTGGAGACTAACTTCAATGAGGCTAGGAAAGTTCTAAATTTAGCTTAGGAAATTCTCAATATGAATCCTCATAATGATCATTTGAAACATCATAAGAAGGAATTTCTATCCATTCTGGTTATAACTCTAAAAGCACAAAAATTTCCACTAAAAGATGGGGACCTTAGTACTCATTCAGAGAAACGCCAATAAGATTTGCTCTATCAAAGATCCTAGTGGAATAAACCATTCTAACCAAAAAGCTATTGAACACCTAGTGAATGATTATTTCAAAGCTTCTTAGGTAATCCAGTAAAATATTTCAAACTCTCTCACAAATGTTGCTTACTTTATATCGGGACGTGATCCTCCGTCCCCCTTCCTCTGCCCCTATCCTATCCCATTAAATTTCAATCATCCATTTATGTGGATCTCACATAAATAGATGGCTGAGATTCAATAGGATAAAATAAAGACAGGAGAAGAGAAACATATGATTTGAAGACTTTTATATCTTTATGTTTCTCTAAGGAACATTTAGTCTTCCTTTTTATGCAATTCAACATATAGGATATTAAAAAGGTATTATTCAGCTTAGATGCAAATAAGACTCAGAGTCAGAAAACTGTGCATCTAATTGGCAATACTATCTCCTCGAATATTCTTGAATTCTTTTTTTCAGAGAGATTAATAAGACTTTTATACACTTAATCAAAACAAGATTGAAGAATCCTAATTTTAACTTTATTTATTTTGTTTTAGTTGAAAATGTGAATTCATAAAAAATGAAAATGATTCCAAAACCCAAGTTAAATGAGGTGCCATGTTGATAAAAATGGTAGAACGTATTAGGAGGCTTAAGGCATGTTTGTCTTAGATAAAATTATGCTATTTTAAATTTATTTTGATTGTTTTTTCTTAACTTATAGTAATATAATTGATAAAATAGGTATAATTCATAAGCTTTTTACAATTGTCCCATTAATCATTTGTTGAATGGTACAAAGTTCTGATTCCTAAAATATCATCGCCGTTCAAGATGCTAACTCACCAGTTCCAATATAGAACATGACAGCGTTTTTGTCGGTGTTATGGACGAGTACTTTGTTCTACTCCGCCTACCCAATTGACTTTCAAGTGTATGCTATCATCTGGACCACATGCATAAGCAAGAATACCACCAACACCATTAAAATGGATATTCCCACCTCCACGGTCCCGGGTTTTGAAGCTCGGTTTCAACCAATGGCTTGTTTTGGCTGGTTGGCTGCGGCTTCATATTTTAGGGAAGAAAGAGAATGGGGAAAAGTGATGGGAAGGAAGGTCACCACTCTTCGATTCCATAGCTTTTTTCTTTAAAAATTTACAGATTCTTAATATATGAATATAAATGTTAATTGCATCAACAGAACCAGCCAGGAGCAGCTACATATAAATGTTGGGGGACATCAGGAAAATTCCCTACTTAGACATGTTCAACAATTCAGCTACGGAAGCTTCACTGTGTCAGATTTATACATTGGGACAAGATATAGGTAAATTTTGCAAACAAAGAATATATCCGAGGAGTTGGAAGTTAAAAGATCTAGAAGATCACAATCATTCTTCTTTATTGTCCTGAAATTTTACAAGCCACGGCGATTCTGCAGATTTACTTGAATAAAATTTATGGCAGCCAAGATTACAGCACATCTAGTCAATCTGTTCTAAAAGGCAGAGGCCAGCAGCAATGATGCATTAGTTCCTCCAAAGCCAAAAGAGTTTGACAAAGCTGCTTTTATTGGCAGCTTCTTTGAGGCAGTCAATGGCATAAACTTGTCTGAAAATATGGGATCTGGTCTAGTGAGGTTAAGAGTCAATGGTGCAATTCCCTGCAATATCACACCAAGATTTCCAACATGTATTTACTAACCTCGTAGACAAGTATGGCCTAACAGAGAAAAGAAGTGATAGGTCTTATTGTACCCAATTAGCTAAGCAAACTACAAAAAACGACAATCAAATACGAAAAATTCTGGGTTCAATCCAACTTGTGAGAAATTTTAATTCAGATATTCACTGGATTAGTTCATTCAAAATCCTGAGAAGAGCGTTATTGCCACCAGAAATCATCATCAGGAGCAAAACTAGGCATCAAGCATAATTCAATCTAGAAATGATTTAATTACTATTTGTAAGGTAAACCTGCCATGAGAATAGCTTACATGGTATATTGCTAAAATTGTGAAAATTGTTTCAACAGCACCAGCTGCTCCAAGGAGATGACCTATGGCACCCTGAAAATATTGCAATACCAAAACATAATAAGCAGAACATCTGGTTTTAAGATCAGCATGAATGGTGGTTATGGTAAATAATAACTAACAGAAAAATGTTCCATGTATAAATTGATGCCACTTTGAATGATAAGTCGGCCTTTCCCCGTCTGGGTACTCATCTATCCATTATTTAGTTAGCCTTCAATTAAAAGAATTATATAAGCATCATCTGCATTCCCTCCTCCCTGGCACCGGCAAATCTCAGAAAGCATTATATCATTCCATAATGATCCTTAGATATATTTAGTAAGTTCATAATTAACATCACATTATCAATGCCATAGGCAGGAGCGGACATTGACCACCTCTAGCATCAGAATCGTTAGACACCTAGTTTTTATCCTTCTGAGATAGTAAATTTAGTTACAGTCTATGAAACAGTAACCAACAGAATTTCTATCCTTTTCATCCTCAAAAGTAAATATGGATGACTAGATTTTACCTTTGTGGATGACAATGCCAAGGCACCTGAAGTTGTATGATCAGAGAATACAGTTTTGATGGCACTGGCTTCCACTTTATCTCCTGAATAGGAGAATCCCGCAATAGGAATCGCATATGCATAGGTTCAACAAGTACGTTTTAAAGATATTGCATAATTGTATTGACAGATATCCAAAAGAATTACCCAAAGGTGTTGATGTAGCATGGGCATTTATGTAATCCACTTGACTGGGATGAAGACCAGACTGCAATGACAAGGAAATCATGTTACAAATGACTATTTCCACTTGCAGGTTCAGGAAATGTAAGTGCAAAATTTTATTAAGTTAATGTGATGTCAACATTAGCAGGGCTGGACTAACTATTTCTAACATTTTACAAGTTCATCCTCAAACGTGTCTGCGCAACTCAAGGAAAAACCCATTCAAGCAGGCTGCATTCTCTTGAAAATTAATAATAGTGAAAATCAGACTTATAACATAGTTTGCTTGCCTGTTTTAATGCACGAGTCATGGCCAAAATAGCTCCTTTTCCATCCATATGTGGCTGAGTTATGTGATATGCATCACCTAGCAATAATAATAAGTAAAAGGAAGAACTAAAAGCATAATATGCCGGAATTTTTAATTTAGTCATGTTCCAATGACCAACCTGACATCCCATAACCTCGAACTTCTGCATAAATTTTTGCTCCTCTTTCTTTTGCATGCTCAAGTTCCTTGATAAGGACAAGGGGAAAAAAATCATCTATGTGCATGATAACTTATGAAAATTTTCAATGAATAAATATCCAAACTTACTTCCAATACCACGACACCGGAACCTTCGCCAATTCTGATCTCCAAGGCAAGCTAAATGTCAGCAAAAACTAGAGGAAATTGGCATACAAGAACACTAAAATTGCTAAACAAGCATACGTACACAAATCCATCTCTACCACAATCAAATGGCCGTGATGCCTCTAGGGGCATGGAATTGTACTTTGTAGTTAAGGCCCTTGACCTGAAATGTAACATTAAACCGGGAAGTATCAGGTCAATTACTTCATGCAAGAAAATCCAATGTCACAGAAGCCTAACAATAAAAAGCCTGCCAAATGAAAGGGCAGTGTTTCAGTCAAAAAGTTAGCAAGCCCGCCAGAAAGGCCCATCAATCAAATGAATATAGTATAGAATCTCAATATATCTATGCCAAGCATACTTGTCATAGACTAATAGTATGCAAATAGCATAAGCAACATATAATAATCACAAGCCACACTTTGGACCTAAGTGAAAATAAATCATGAAAATAAATCAAGTATGATTTGGAATATATAATGTGCTTGAAAATCTCTAAAATTTTAAGCACGGAGCATCGAAATTATCCCTCACCAAGTTATGATCCTACCTAGATGAGGTCTTATGAAGGGAAACATGGAGATAGCATGTTATTTCAAGCAAGAAGTATGTTCAAACTTACACGACATGCCACCTTAAAGATCCAAACTTGCAATCATATGTGATCGCAAGCCAAAAGATTTGAATCACTAAATAGTTAAGTTCAAGCTCGTGACTACTAGTGGCCTAGAAAATTCATATGTGAGAGCTTGACAGTTTTTACAAATTTGATAATTTACACTCAAGCAAATTAAAAAGGGGTTAGATGTGATAGGAATCTTAAAGTTTTAGATAACTTCTTTCTCAGTTTTACTAGATAAAGAAAATTTTCATCTATGAGGATTTTATAGATATAGGAATACAGTAAAGGAAATATGACCATCAACTACTATTAAGCAACACATCAAGCAAATCTTATCTTCTTAAAACCTCATTATTGCTTCCAAGTTTCATGAACTACAAAGCAGATGGTATGGTTTAAAACTGTCAGGGAGCCATTAACAACAAGCCCTCCTACATATTGAATCTTTTTGGGTTGTGTTCTTTTATAAATAAACTGCATCATTATAGAATTTGTCCATAAAGAGCTACTGTTCAGACAAGTGTAAATTTCTCTGCAATATTTACTTGCAAAATCCTGCTATTGATAATGCATCTATAGAAGACTCTGTGCCACCAGCTACCATAACATCTGAGTCTCCAAACTGAATCATCCTTGCAGCATCACCGATAGAATGTGCACCAGTAGCACAAGCTGTTACAGCAGCATGGTTTGGCCCCTATGCACAAAAAATAGACTGGAGTATACAGACATGCCAGATGCATATTGGAAACATATCCTTCAATTTGCAAAAAAAAAGGAAAAATACTGATTAACGTAATTGAACTTAGCAGTACAAACTGCAGGCTTCTGTTCACAGAAAATGAACACCATTAGATTAGTGCTACTCAACTCTAATTGGCTCATCAGTCAACTTACCTATCGTATCATAAAATCTTTCCATGTTCAAGCCAAAATTGAACCATTTAAAAGTAAAAAGGATGACTTTATCTTATATACACGATGTGACATCAAGAGACTTGCTCAATTTGATCAGATACCAAAATCCTTTAATCAGTGCATTTATGGTGTCAAGTAGGATATGTGATCAAGCAATCATGATATATTTAGCTTATGAAAAGATGCATTCGGCAAATACAAACAAATTATCTACCTACCTGGAATCCATACTTCATGCTTACATGACCAGATGCCATGTTGATCAATATGCGAGGAATGAAAAATGGACTAAGCCGACGAATTCGCTGAAATAAAAAGAATGCAAGTAACTATTTTCAAGGGAACACGTCATTTCCGAAAACATAAGAATATCATCAGGGTTTAGCTCAGAAACCAAAAAATTCCACCAATGTGGGAACATAATCAAATTTAACTAGATGTTCCTTTTTAATTTCAAGAAAGTTGGAAGAATGTTAAAAGTTACCTTATCGCATATCATTTGTGAAGCTTCTAGGATATCAGTTATGCTTCCAATTCCTCCACCAATAGAGACACCCTGAAATTCTTCATGCCATGGAAAATCAACTTAATTAAAGAATTACAGAATAGGTATTCAGTTACTATGATCTGCAGTATATGACAGAAAATGCATGACAAAAATTTATTACCGTTGTTTCTTTCTGTTCCACACTAGTAGGCATCCATTTGGCATCATTTAGAGCTTCATCAGTCGCACATAATGCATACCCTATAAACCTTGCAATCGACCGATGCTGCTAAGAAACATGGATTATAACATTATATGTAAACTGCACAAGGTAGCAAAATTATATGTGAATCAGCAATCATTGCAGCAAAACACATAAATGCTGGGGATCAATGTAAGAGAGAAGTAGGATTGGTTGGAAAAGGCAATACAGAAAAATAAAATCAATATATTTCACCGTAAAAAGCCTATTTGGTTAAATAATCCTACCTATATCACAATTCATGGGTTTTCAAGAACTCCAAAATGAAACGTGGGAACAGATTCTAAACCTGCATGGATTAGTTGGGATATTTTGCAGGACCCACAAACTCTGTCTTTGCAACCAAAAGCACAATGAGATGTTTGAAAAGCTTCTTCTTTCTTTGCGTGATATTTTTTTTATTTATCATGATTCTACCTGGAAATCCAAAGGGGAATAAAAACCAGACTTTATAATGAGATACCCTGTACAATATGACCAAGGTGTTTGGCTAACGAACATACATATCCTTTGACAATTCTAAGATAGTATACATT
>JANZLD010000003.1:57744001-57755939 GCA_026413575.1 Erythroxylum carthagenense
AGGTCCGATGTTCTACCAAAATTCGCACCAAGTCCGATCCCACTCGCCCGTATTTGCCTTAGTATTTTCGCATGCCTCCTTTATGCGTGAATCCAGCTAACCTCTTGCCTAAGGCTCCTTATCAAGGTAGCTGAGAATTGCTCTGAAACTTAGGGGTCTAACACTAACCATCAAAGACTGACAAAATATAAAGAAATTACTAACACTAATATTGCTATTATTGCTTACAATTAAATAGTTCTTACTCTTAATGAAGGTAAGTTTGACTTATCTAAAATCAATATACCTCTCAAGGTATTGAGTAATATAGGTAGTCAAACTCTCCAATAAATATCCCAGATTTGCTAAGAAATCTGCTATTTGATTTGCCTCTCTATAATAATGAAAAAAGACATCTACAAAAGAGAACATAAGCACTTCAACTAACCAACCCGCCAGCGTCCGTGGAATTATAACTCTACTAAGGCATATGTCAACCAAAACGCTAGGGCTTTGTTTGATTGGCATGAATTCTTATTTTGGAAAGTAATCTTTTTTCTAAAATTTATATTATCACGTTTGGTTCATTTTTTTGAGTAGTTAAAAAAGTAAAAACTTTCCCAATATAGGGAAAGTAGTAGCTAAATCCGAGCACCTCCTTAGTATTTACATTACTTTCCTCATGAATTTAATCTAAAAGATACGCTAGCCAATTCAACCATTCCTTCTCTCCCAACTCTAAAATAACTCTTTTATAAAACCCTACCTCCTCTTTAACTATTCTTATTGTCTCTAGTTGGTAGGATTTTGGATATTTTTTGCTTAGACGTTTGAATCAACAATCTTCAGGTTCATTTTTTTCTTATTTAAAGATTTAAATTTTTGTTCGGTTTGTAGGGATATAATTGGAGACATAAGTCAAAATTAAATTACATTTTATGAAATACTATTAGATACCAAACAATATAATAAGAATCCATTTAAAATTCTATTATAATTCTTATAAGTATCTAAACATGTGAATATCTTTACTTTCCATAGATATATTTTCCGAGGAATCAAATTCTAAGTTCACTTTACTTTCCCGCCAACCATATGGGGACTAGAGTCCAACTCAACTATCATTCGAGAATTCGGTAATAATTCAGCACAAAGCTTCAATCCATGTAAAAGAGATTGTGTTTCTATTTTTATACTTGTAACCTGTTGTATAGGGAACACAAATGTCAATACACACCTTCCAAACTCATCACGAGCATTCTCACCACCTCCACCTAGCCCTGGATTCCCTCTCGATGAACCATCAGTATTTAGCTTCAGAAATCCAAGGGAGGGCTTACATCAACGCACTAAGGAAACCTTGTGGGGACAAACATATTGTTAGGATATATTACATATATCTTTTAGTTAATTTTGGCATTTTAATTAGACATATAGGATATAACTTGTAGGATTTATCATATGGCTAGACAAGTAAGTAAACTGGATGGATTTGTATTTGGTATGTTGCTGTTGCGGTAAATATTAATGAAGCTGTTGAAGTGGTGGTGTCATAGTGGGACTCTCATTAACTCTTATTGGTTGATAGATTGCATCCACGACAGAATCTCCAAAAATTGTGTGTTGCCCACACCTTCTATTAACAGTAGAAGTCTATTGCTAATTGACATGTGTTAGTAAATTGAAGTTATGTACGTGTGCGTCAGGTGACGTCACATACAAGCTTTTGAGTGTAATAGTTGAATACTTTTTGGGGTATTGACGCCACACAAAAAATGAGAAGGTGAAATGTGTCAAGCATTACAATGGTGTAGTGGATTTTTGAAGCAAATGTTGATGTCGTAGGTGTTATTCTTATTCGAGTGAATTGAAGTGAATCTCTGCAATTTTGATGAACCGTGGCTGTGGGTGAGAATTGATGACATAGTGAATGTTGGCTCCCATTTCCGGAATCCAACTCTAAAAAAATACCATCATACTTGAGCGTGGTTCCTTGTAATCTTTTCTTGCTTTGATACCACCCATGTTGGCTCCCGTTTTCAGAATCCAACACTAAACAAAATACCATTATACTTGAGCGTGGTTCCTTGTAATCTTTTCTTGCTTTGATACCACAATTATTGGGACCCGTTTTCGGAACCCAACCTCAAAGGAACAGAAGATCGCAAAATAGAGGAAACGAAGCACTTCAATCTAACTGAATGACAAATTCCGACATCCGAAGCGTGTACCTTAGAAAAACTAGCGTTGGAAACTCAAGACACACTTGGTCTAAGCCAATCCAATTCGGTATAGATTTTTTTTCTTTCTTTAGTCAATTTCATTGAAAGCAACTCAATTTCCCTTTTTGGAAATTCATCCTCAATAAAACTCAATTCATAAGATTCTTCTTATATTTCCCATTCTTTAATTAAAGCAAATTCAAATCTCCAATAGGAAAATTTATCCATCCCTCGGTACATTTTATCCTTCGTACATCAATCAAAAACTCATCAATTAATCAAAATATTAGTATTCTTTTCTTTTACCATAAAAACTCACACATGACTTATACACAATCAAGCCATACATAAGTAGCACTTCTATATATATCAAACCAACCCACACAATCATCGGACCTCCTGTTCGGAATCCAAACGCAATTAATCACATTCATATACACATATCGTGCTTCAATATCCGAGGCACATTCACATTTCGATTCTATACACAAATCCATAATTCACTTACATCATGAAATACATGCTTACAAATTCTTAATGGCATTCTAAGCCATGTTACAACATCAATATCAAAATCCAAAATGCACAAGATACAAAAATCTCAAAAATTCTCGACATGTCAAAGATATAAATCTGACAACAAATTAACGTAAATCCAATCATATACATAACGAATGGACGTCTAGACTTCCTTTCATCCGATCTCCATCTTGATATTTGGAGATGAGGATGAAAGGGGGTGAGCTTTACAGCTCGTAGATAACACGTTTATAATAAAAGATTAAAAAAAACCTTAAAAACAGTTCACTTGTCTTAGAAAACTTTCATTGAGTTTATCAAACGCATGTTTTCTAGGCTTTCAGCCAAAATCCATAAGTTGCAAATCATGAATGCATCAACTTGGCAATTCACAGATGCAAAACACAACAAATGGCTCGAGGGTCCCATAGAAACAGAATGAGGAAACCGAAGTTTACCCCATGAATAGAATGAGTCCATTTCGGAGCTCATATGCCACAAGCAGGCAACCGGGAGAAGGCTCTTGTCAACGTGCACGTGACGAACAGAATGGTTCCACTCTCACCCAAACAAAAGCACATAAGCATGCTCAAAACATTTTATCAAATGCTCCAACTTTCGAGCTTTACTATCTTTTCATTCATACAAAATGCCATGACATGTTTCAAGGCATAACATAAAATATATTTCGAAATTCATCAGAAAAGTGCATATACCGAATCATCAAAGATGTGCTCAAATCATTAATAACAATAGAGGCAACACTTATGATGCCATTTAAAATCAGAAAACTTCTTTGATTTAAAGAAAACCGTAGTGGCTTATTGATTCTATTATAAATATGTACCCGCCTCATATCCATGCTTAGAAGATGTCTCTCCTCTTGATCCTCTTGCCTTCCTTGATTCTCTTTAACAAATGCAAAATTCTCATTCAATAGGAATACAATAAAATTTGAGGACTCATATATTGCATATTCACTAAGATAAATTCTAAAAACTCAAACTCTTCAAAAATCCAAACATTCGGGTCAATTTTTCATGATCACTCTGATCAAGTAAATGACAAAATCTAATAATATTCTCTTCTATAAAAATTTCCCCATTTTCTCAAGTTTCTAATGACTCTAAAATCATTCAATTTGTTTCAGAAATCCGATAGTTATATTCCAAACATGTTGGGACTATCCTTATGTTGAGACTATATTCTATACTCCACTTCCATCCAAAAATTGAGATATTTATAAACTGAATTAAAACTTCTTTTCTTCATAAAACTTGTAGACCTTTGTCTCTATTTTATAACGAATTAAAAATCACCTTATTTGGATATCTACATTAAAAGTTATGTCCAAAATATCAAATATGTCTGTGCAGGAAAGTTGAGCTCGCCGCGGCGAAATCTTGCGCGCGCCGCGACGTGGATGCCTGCTCGCGCCGCGATGAGCGTGACCAAAAACCTCCCGAAAACTTGTTTTTCGACATTCTTCATCTATATACTTCCCATATTTCAAATATAACTCATCTTAACCCTAAATCATCATTCCTACTTCATTTCTAAACTCATTCCAACCCAAAATCATTCACAAACACAACATAATCATTAACCCACCGTTCAGCAATAACATCCTACACACATTCAACCCCATTTTTCACTTCTAACCATAATCCTGTCTTATCTAACATCAAAACATGTTTCATTCATCTAATCAAGAGGAATGATGCTTATACTTACTTGTTAATGCTTCACATTCTTCAAAATCTTCAAAAGTCTCCAAACCCTAACTTTCCTCTTCTTTTTCTCCTATTCCCACGACTTCTTCTTCAATTTCCAGCAAAACAACCATTTCTTCTTCTTTTTATACCTAATGAGTGTGAAATGCCCAATTTGCCCTTCCATTAAACCTTATGGCCTTATGTGCTTAAGTGACTTGCCTAAATTGCCCTTATGCATTCTTACCACTTTTAATACAACCAAACCATATAATAAATTCTACTAACATTTACATAACAAGTAGCTCCAAAACTTTATCCATCAAACTTCATAATTTAGTTGATGCTTTATTTAAAAAGAAAAAAAATCAGGGGCCAACAGTGAATATCATCTACGGTGAATTGGATATTGGTTATTAATTGAAGAAATACTGTGATTTGTTTTGTGAAGGAAGAATCAGCTATAGTGAAGAGTTTCAATTGGATTATTTTGAGAAGATAAATCCATAGAGAAGTGTTTATTTTATCTCAAGTATTTTTATCATTTATTTCTTAGTTGATTAGATACTTGAGTTATTTTTATTAATTTTTATTTGTGTGAAAGTAGTTAGAAAAATCCTCTGACAAGGTTAACACGAGTCGATAGTATTATCGAGTGTGAAAATCTTTCACGGGAAGTGAGGTTGAGAGATAGCTACAAGAAGTGAGCAGTGTTGCTCTAGGGTGATCTTGTGTAACTCTATTGTACTTCAGTGAACGTTCTTAATCTGAGTGAGAGCCCCACAGATATAGGCAGAGTGCGCCGAATTGCGTTACCAAATTTCTAGTGTTCTTATTATTTCATTTTTGCTTGATTTTATTTTATTTGTGTCAAAGAAATTTACGGAAAGTTTGTGAAACAATTAATACTTTCGGTTTTTCAATTAGTATCAGAGAAAGGTCACCGATTCAGAACTTGGTAGCAAGTTGGTGCAGATCCTAGTTTCGCGAACATAGTTACAAGAGAGAGTGCATCAATCACCATACCACCACTATTGGATGGATCTAACTATCCTACATAGAAATCATGGATGAAAGTTTTCATCCAAGCTGAGGGCATAAAAGCTTGGCATTCGGTAGTACATGGTTGGACGCATTCGATGATCACTGATGATAAAGGAGAGGTAGTTTAGAAAGATCCATCAGAATGGTCAAGAGTCGAAGAAGAAAGTGCAACCAGAAATTCAAGTGCAACCAGAAATTCACAAGCAATGTATGCGATATTCAGTGCTAATGATGAGGGACGCTTCTCAATGATTTTAGCCTGTGAATTAGTAAAAGAAGCGTGGTATGCTTTATAAACTATTCGTGAAGGGTTAAAATCCGTATTAGCATTAAAACCACAGATGTTAGTTGTGTGGTTTGAAGAGCTGAAGATGGATAAGAATGAGATTATTGGAGACTTTCATGAAAAATTGCAAGATACAGCAAATCAAGCTCATCAATTGGGAAAGAAATATTCCAACGTGAAATTAGTCAAGAAAACGCTGAGATCGCTACCTCCAAGGTTTATTCCGAAAATTGCAGCAATAAAGGAGGCCCATGACTTTAATAATCTGTTATTGGAAAAAGTTATAGGATCTTTAAAAACTTCGAGATGAATCTTTTAAGAGTTAAGCAAGAAAGAAACAAAGGATTGGCACTACAGGTGGAAACTGAAAAAAAGTGTGAATGATGTAGAAGATGAATCAGATGAAAATGAAGGCATGGTACTACTCACACAAAATTTTGGTAAATGACTGAAAAGAATTAAGAAGGACAGACCCGACTTTAGACAATATGGCAGAGGTTCATCGAGTAACAATCCAAGACAATAAGTAAAGACATAAAAGACAGAAGGCAAGAAGAATCCAATGTCATGAATGTCAAGGTTTCTGACACATTCAATCTGAATATGCCAATACTTTGAAGAAGAGAAAAGGAAAGTCCTTCATAAGCACCTGGAGTGAGAATAATTCCGAGAGTGAATATCGTAATGAAGAAGACATAGCGAATGGTGCTGCGTTAGTTGCCTTACATAACAAAGGTCTAGTTACTTGCTTAATAATAACTGAGAAGAAAGTAATTGAAGGCCGAAAAGAGAGAAAATCGAAAAATTTCAAAAACAATCCAATGAAAGATTGAAGGAAGAGAATCTTTCTATGAGAAACACCACACAAGAGTTAGAAAAAAAGTTGATGTTGACATTAGATGAGCTTGGTGAAGCTAGAATAAAATTGATAAGTACTAAAAAGGGATTGAGAATGTTAAATGGAGGCACCAAAAAACTAGAAAAGTTGATAGAAATCGGTAAGGTTAAAGGAAATTTCGAATGCATAGGCTATAAGGGTGAGTACTTGAAAGTAAATGAAAATTTTGTTGATATGTTCAGAATTCCCAAGAGGTAGAAACATCGAAAAAGAATCAAAGATTTATACCCACGTGTCATTTTTGTGGAGTCATTGGGCATATATATTACTAAAACAAAAAAGGAGCAATACCAAACCAACCAAGATGTTATTAGTTGCTACAGATGCTGAGAAAACAGAGTCAAAAAAGCATACATCCTCCACAAAAATTTCAACATCAATCTTCAGTACTAGAATCTACTTGGGTAAAAAGAAGTGAATTGGAAGCTCTAGTAGTTCGTACATCAATGAAAACAACTTTGCAACATGGTTGGTGTTTTGATAGTGGATGCTCGCGCCATATGATGGGGGAAAAGACTTACTTAACTGATTATCAGAATTGTCTGGATGGTCATGTGACTTTCAGAGATGGTAAAAAAAAGCTTCCGTGATAGGTAGAGGAACATTATGCATGGATGGTTTGCCTCCTCTCAAGAATGCGCTTTATGTCAATGGATTAAAAACAAATTTGGTAAGTATAAGCTAACTTTATAATGAAGGCTTGCTAGTTAAATTTACAAGTGATGAATGCAGGGTACTTGCCGAACAAGGAGAATGTATCGTGAGTGGCAAGCGATCAGCCAAAAATTGCTAAATGATGCAAGTCATGACTACGTGTAAGTCAGCTACTCATGAACATGACATTGATTTATAGCATCAAAGGCTTGGGCACGTAAATTTTGATATCATCAACAAATTGACAAAATTAGAGGCTGTGAAGGGTATAGCCAAAATGAACAAAGAAGGAAAATCAATTTGCAGTGCATGTCAAATGGGAAATCAGCTAAAAATGTCACATAAAAAGGTTAGACATGTTATCTCATCTTGCATACTTGAATTAATTCACATATATTTGATCGGCCCAACACAACATGATAGCATTGGTGGAATGAGATGCTTTCTAACTTGTGTTGATGATTATTCAAGATATACTTGGGTATCATTTTTGAAAGAAAAATCAAATGTTTCAAAGGCTTTTAGAAGCCTATGTGTGTAGGTCATGAATCTGAAAATTTTGACTATATTGAGAATTCGATCAGATTACGGAAGAGAATTTGAGAATACAAGCTTTAATGATTTTTGTGATGAGTATGGCATCATATAAGAATTTTCAACACCCAAAACTCCACAAAAATTTGAAATTGCCAAAAGGGAAAATAGACACTTCAAGAAATGGCCAGATCTATGTTGAATGGATGTAAAATGTCTATGAGATGTTGGGCTAAAGCGGTTAACATTGTATGTTACATATGTAACAGATTGTATCTTTGAAGCTTTCTAAGCAAGACATCTTATGAAATTTGGAAGGGAAAGAAACCATATGTAGGTTACTTTCATATTTTCGGAAGTAGGTGCTATATTCTTAGAGATTCAAAACAACTTGGAAAATTAGAGAGCAAAAGAGATGAAGCAATTTTCATTGGCTATTCAACTCACAGTAAAGCTTATCGAGTATATAATCAAAGAACAGAGAAAGTGCAAGAGTCCATAAATGCTGTGATAGATGATGTATTGTAGCACCCCACTTTTACGAGATCCGTACTCGACATCCCGAGCGATGTCCGAGTGTGAATCTCACAAGGGTGGTATGCTAGAACAGTCAAATACTCAGAACTTAATACAAAAATCTTTTTTTAAAACAATATAGGCATATGTGGAGATTAGTAATTAAAATCGGGTGCATACTTTTTATTACATAAACCTTAAAAACACAATTATTATTATTATACTTTGATCAATCTCATTTGTCAACATTTCCAATTTCAAAAGCTATTACATACGAAAAATATTCATATTCACATTGTACAAAAATTTCAAAATATACAAATTGATACAAAAGTAAGAAAGTACAAATGCAGACGCGAACTGATCCCGACCTCTATCTCTTACTTGAATGCAGTGTTTATACTCTCGTTAGTCTAACGGGGTAACTCTTCTAAGCCTGAAAAATATTGTAAATTTTGTGTGAGTTTTGCAAACTCAATGAGTGACTATCCTTGATGGCTCACTTGATCACATAACACACAATTCACATCATTTATTTGATAATCATATTAAATCACATACACTTGATCCATCGTTTCACCTTTTACATTCAACACATTATAATCATTCATATTATGCACATACAATGCACATGAGACTCACTTTCTATTGTTACTTTCTTTTGACCGAATGCCTAACTGTCCCGTATTCGTTGTAGATACCAGGCTCATTGATAACTGTCTTGTATTCGTTGGGGACACCATACCGGGCTCATTTTACATAGTAAGCATTTGGCTCTTATACACTTTTTGAGCTCTAGGCTCTTTTTCACTGTCTGAGCTTTAAGCTCTTTTTTCGGTGGCTACTCCGGTCAGAACTACCTTTATCTTTCATGCATTCATGTAATGAAATGCATCAATCACATACAATCAATTATTCACTTTCACTTATCATCGGACCTTAGTTCGACATTCAACATTAAAGTTGAGAATCACTTTTCTTTCATCTACAGATGTTCAACAATCAAATCATGTATCACTTATTTCATCAAATTCACATACAAGTAACACTTCGATATCTTTACATTTAGCAAACTCCTTGGACATTTATTGTCTGGAATCAAAACAATCACATTCACTTCTCAATCATAATCACAAAATTCATAATATAACCAAATAAACAATAAAGTAAGACCATCTGGGTCTACTCACAGTACGCTCCAGATTAGCACTAGCTTCAATGACTTGGAAACATTTGAATACAGATGTTTATCCTGCACATCAAAATTATGCAATACACACAATGCACACACACATTAAAATTTCCACAATTATAAGTATTCATTTATGCACACGTGTGTATATGGAATATGTACAATGCATGTTCATAACAATCCTGGGTATCACTCTATCATTCACCTCACGTAAACATTTGTATTCCCAAACTCATATAAGTACCATTTATACTTATGGTTTATTCCTTAATAAAATCATTTGAATCTAATTTCATAACCCAACAAATCATTTCAGATTTTTCTTTAGACACTGACTTTTAGGCATATTGTTCTTAATCATTTAAACAATGAAAATGAAGTAATTTGGGAACACTTTTTCTTTGAAAATGTGTCCTTATATCTCATAAGTTTCTAATGACACCAAAATCATTCAATTTGGTTTAGTAGTGAGAAAGTTATACTCCAAATATTTTCAAACTCCTTTTATTCTAAGACAGTGCCCTATACTCAACTTTCACCTAGAAATTGAAATTCTTAGAGTTCGATTCAGAATTTGATTTCTTCAGATCATTTGCAGCCTTATGTCTCTAATTTATACAAATTAAGAATCTGTCCATTTGAATAACTATAGAAGAAGATATGCCTAAAATATCGATACATGTTCAGTGTAGAGAAAAGTTCACCGTGGCGAACTCCTCCTAAGAGGAATTCTCACGAAATTTTCACAAGTTCGCCATGGCGAAACCTAGAGTTGGTCGTGAAGAACTTTACCTGAAAGAAATCCTAGCTAACCTTTAAATTCATTACGGCGAATTCCAGAAGTTTGTCACGGTGAACTTCTATAGACGTATACCCAGTTTTTCAACTTCAGTTCAGATTTTGAGACTCTTTTAAACAGAATTTGATTTTGACTTCTTCATGAAAAATGTATCCATATGTCTCTAGTTTACTCCAAATGAAGAATCATGTCATTTAAATAACTAGAGAAAAAGTAATCGCTGTTGCAACCAACATTTTCCAGCACCCATTAAACACCGTTCACTCTCCCAATCCAACATTATGTCATTCCCTAATCTGTTATCCATAAAAACACAAAAGCAAGACATGAATCTCTCCCCATTTCTCATCCACATTTCATTATGAATCCATCCTCATATCATGAACCTTTAACCTCTAACTATCATCAAATCATGTTTCATTTATCAATTCAAGAAGAGGGATGCTTATACTTACTTGATTTACCCAAAGTTTCTTCAATCACCATGAAACCCTAGCTCTCCAACATACACGATCATCACAAATGGAGGTGGAGTAGATTAGGTTTCTTTAGAAACAAGAAGAAGATAGCAAAGTATTTAAGTGGATAGTGATGGAAGAAGGCAAGGTTCAACTTTGAGGCTTTGGAGAAGAGAGTGTCGTGAGAAGGAGAGAATGAATGAAGAAATGAAGAAAATGTGTTGGAACCCCACCCTGGTAAGTCACGGCCCGACGTCCTATGTGACTTCTGGATGCGCAAACCCATGAGGGAGAAATTCCTCACCACAGAAGAAACTCAAATCAAACTTATTTCTCTTACTCTCGAACGTATCTTGATAAATTCATCCTAAACTCCCCCCCATAAATTGATCTGTTTAAGGCCCATAATTAAATCCAATTCCTAAGCTAAATTATAATTCCATGACTCTAGGTTAATAAAAATCAAAAATCACTTCAATCTGATCTCTCTAGATTAAGAAATCACCAAAATACCAGAGCATGTTCAAAATTTCCGTCTAATTGACTCTCCTTGATTTATCCGCAAAATTCAACTTAATCCAAAAATTCTAAATTTTTGCATGAGAGGGGTGGAAAAGTTTTTTAGAAAACCAATGCTTCAAAAACCGAGTGAATCAGAGGCCAAACGAAAAAGTTACAAGCAAAAGAGTGAGAGGAATTTTAATTAAAAAAAGAAAATTCAAAAACGGGCAAACGGCGTCGCCTCGCGTGCGTGGGCCGCTTGCAGTTGCGATCGCATGCTGCTCGAGGGGGCGAGGCCCTTGCAGGGCGAGGCGCTCATCCTTGCGAGCGCCCGCCCTCGCGAGGGTGCCAGCGAGTCCGAAATTCTACATATATATGTATATATATGAATATTTTTCTTTTAAAACCAAATAATACACCTAAAAATTTTGAAAATTCATAACCCTTCACACCGAATTCCAAAACTCACAAATTTGGTATCAATAAAAATTTAAAAGAAATTTCTACAACTTTCATGAAGGATGGAAAAACTAGTTTGGCCTTTAAGGGGGTCAAAAGTTGCTTCAAAGTCACTGCCCAAAATAAAATTATCCTACACAATGCCAAAAGTTTGGAAAATCATAT
>JANZLD010000003.1:57842047-57860168 GCA_026413575.1 Erythroxylum carthagenense
GGGGAGGGGGGGTGTTTGACTAGGATGGGAGGTAACTCAGGAGGTTCTGTTTCTCGACTTGGCTCGAGTTTTGTGATACTGATAGAATTTGGTTGGGTTAAGTGGACAGGAGTTGGAGTACGAGTGTGGTCCAGGGTATTTATTGGTTCGAAGGAACTGTAAGGACTATCTTCCATTATGCTATTCTCCCCTTAACGATAGGACTTTGAGAAGAAGAATTCCCACTCTAAGAAAATGACATTAGCTGAGATATAGGTCCTTTTTTAGACAGATTGTAGCATTTATATCCCTTTTGAGTTAATGAGTATCCTAGAAACACATTCTTAATGGCTCTAGGATCAAGCTTACCTTGGTTTTGGCTATGGAGATAAACAAAAGTAGTACCCCCAAATATCCTAGGAGTGAGTCCATTGGAAGTTTTAAAATGAGGGTAGAAAGAGTTTAGGAGCTCGACAAGACTCTTATTATCTAGAACACGTAAGGGTAGTCTATTAACCATATAGGTGGCATTAACAACTAGTTCACCCCAAAAAGATTTAGGGACGTTTCCTTGAAAAAGTAATGCTAAAGTGGTATTAAGTAGGTGTTCATTTTTCCTTTCAACAACTCTATTTTGTTGAGGTGTATTAACACAATAAATCATAAATAATAACATGTGATAGGAAGTAAGAAGATACGACTTAGTTAAAATAGTATTTAGCGTTGTCTGTTTTAAAACTCTTTATCTTTACCCCAAATTGGTTTTAAAATCATTGAATGAGAAATTGGAATAATAGTTCCTACATCAGATTTTTGTTTAAGGAGAAATAGCCATGTAACCTGAGTATAATCATTGATTAAAAAGACAAACCAATGAGCTCCAGAAATATTGGGTATAGTGGATGGACCCCATATGTCACTATGAATTACATGAAAAGGATGAGAAGCTCTTTTATTATTAATAGGAAAAGATACACGAGTACGTTTTGCCAATTCACAAATTTCACAATGAAAGTTTCAGATATCTAATCCTTAAAACAAGAGGGGAAACATAGTTTTTAGAACTCCAAATGATGGATGACCTAGACAGAGATGATGCAACCAAATGGAATCTTTATTCGAAGAACTAAGGAAGGATAAAGGTATATTTATCTTAGCTTTTTTATATTGTTCAAGGTGATAGAGACCATTCCATTCCCTAGCAAGTCCAATCCTCTCCTCCTTGTCCTGGTCCTAAAAAACACAAAAAGAAGGAGAAAAAATGGAAACACAATTAAGGTCATTAGTAAGTCTTTGGATAAATATTAGATTGGCTAATAATTTTGGTACAAGTAAGGTATTTTTTAAAAGTGAGTGTAGGGCTTAATTTTATGTCTTCATAACCGAAAACAATGGCTAATTCTCCATTGGCAACTATGATTTTCCTATCACTTAGACTAGGGTTGTATGCATGGAAAAACTATGATATAGGGTCATGTGGTCTATGGCATCGGAGTCTATAATCTAAGAGCTATTGTAATACTAATTTCTGAGGTGTCCATACATAAAGAGAGTGTAGGTTTACCTGAGAGAGCAAAGGAACATATACCTTTTGGTTGTCCAAAGGAACTCAAAAAACCTCTCAATTTCTCAATCTCTTCATTACTAAGACTCCCTGTTGCAAGATCTTCTTCATCTTCCTTCTGTTCAGTCGAATGTGCTCGTGGTCATGGTTGACCTTCTTGATTTCCTCATTCACACGTGGTGGCTTCCCATTCAGTTTCTAGCAGGTATCTTTTGTATGTCTAGGTTTTTGCAGTAAATGCAAAATAGATTATCCTTAATTTTTTGCATTGAGAAAAAAAACAAAGAATACTTCCAGAAAACCTTAGGGCTCTGATATCATGTCAAGATTTCCAAGAAAACTTATCTTTTATTTAATATACGCAGATACTTATATATAACTTACCAGTAGGAAAATAGGTGCTAATCTTAAGTTTTATCTAAACTATATCTAGAAGTCTATAGTAGAAATCCCTTGATTAAAGGGATTTCTGTTTCTAATAATCTTATCCTATAAGATTGATCTTATCTAAATCTCTATTCTTCAACAAACATTTCTTCCCATATCACCATCTTTCTTGTTCTTCTACTCCAAATCCTTCTACACCTCTTTTTCATTCTCGCTGTGACTCTTATTTTGATCTTGATGAAAATCAAGAAAACTTACCTTGATCTTAACCTATTGTTCCCTAAGAAACACATTCACCAAACGCACTACAACCTATAAAATCTACAAAAACTTGAAAATTGCTTGTTTGTTTATCAGACTATGTTACTTCTTCTTCGTTTTGTTTATACCCATCACTAATTTTATTAGCTACACCTCTTTGGCATATTCTAATATGAAGTTTCCTTAGCCCTTAACAAATTCATTAAGTCAATTACTTTTAAAGAAGTAGTTCAAATTTTCAAATGGAAACAAGCTATTGCTAATGAGTTGCTAGCCTTAGAGAAGAACCAGATATGGGAAGTTGTTGCTTTACATACTGGAAAGTATGTTATTGGCTCTAAATGGATCTTTAGAGTTAAATATAACTCTGACGGTACCTTAGATAAGTTTAAAGCAAGACTAGTTGCTAAAGGGTTTGCTCAAGAGTATAGAGCAGACTATACAGATACCTTGGCACTAGTAGCAAAGATGCCTACTATCAGGACCTTACTGGCAGTTGCTGCTATCAAACACTGGCAAGTGTGTCAAATGGATGTTTCAAGTTCCTTTTTGTATGGAGACTTGCTGGAAGATGTTTATACAGCTATTCTTAAAGGCTATAATGAGTTTTGTAGTAAGGGGAAGCATCATCTCTAGTGGCTTGGATCTAATGTTAAAGTAGTCTTTAAGCTTAAGAAGTCATTGTAAGGGTTGAAACAGGCACCCATATAGTGGTTCACAAAGCTATTAACAACTCTTATTGATGATGAATTTGTTCAATCTAAAGCTAACTACACTTTATTCATTAAAACAAAAGGAGATGACTTGATAGTGTTGCTAGTTTATGTAAATGATATGATTATTACAGGACATGTGTAGAAAAGATTCAAGTTCTTAAATCCTTTATACAATCTAGGTTCTCTATCTAGGACTTGGGTTCCCTCAAGTATTTATTGGGTATTGAGACCATTTAGAGCTCAACTAGCATTTTTCAAACACAAAGAAAATATGCCTTAGATTTGCTTCAAGAAATAGTTTTGTTAGGATGTAAGACACTTAAGCTACCTATGGATCAGCACACTAAATTTAAGCCTACTGATGGTGAACTCTTGGACAATCCTAACTCTTACAGAAGATTGGTAGGTAAAATCTTATATCTTACCATCGCTCAACCTGATACCAGCTATAATGTCATGCTTTGAGCCAGTTCATAAGTAGTCCAACCATAGTCCATTTTCAAGCTGCAATGCATTTAGTCAGATACTTAAAAGGTGCTCCTGGTCGTGGAATTTTTTTTAGCAATACCTCTCCTCTTGAGCTCAAAGTTTATTGTGATTCAGATTGGGTAGGTGGCCTAACTACTTGTTGATTTATTTATGGTTATTATGCAATGTTGGGCCATTCACTTGTCTTATGGAAAGTCAAGAAACAAATAGTGGTTGCATGTTCATCAGTAGAAGCTGAGTATCGCTCCATGACCACTGCATGCTGTGAAATCACTTGGCTCCTTTAGCTTTTGGCAGACTTAAATGTTTATCACCTTACGCCTATCACTCTTTATTATGACAATATGGTAGCTATGCACATTACATCAAATCCTGTATTCCACAAGTGCACGAAGTACGTTAAGGTTGATTGTCTTGATTCTGGCTTATGAAGTACAAACATATTATGTGCCTTCCCACCTTCAGCTAGTAGACGTACTTATAAAACAACTCAGTCTCTTGGATAAGTTAGGAATGACGAATCCTTTCCTTCCTCAGCTTAAGGGGGAGTGATGAAGTATACAGAAGCCACGTATATAGCCTAAATAGTTTAGTTGCTTGATTAATCAATTCATTTTTTTTACGATAAATAAGATGGTTGTTGGGTGATTATAAATGTATGGTTCCTAATTTTTAGATTCAATATGCGGGAGCTTCTCTCTCTTCTCTTTCTCTTCCTTCTTTCATTTTTTTCTCTCTCTTTTTTCTTCTTATTTCCAACACTTTCTCTGGAAACTTCATTTTATCAATTAATTGGTTTATTGGTTTAAATTGAAAATGCAAAGTGGAGTTTCCCAAATTCTAAATCTCTTTCAATATTACCATCTGTCTTATCTGTAAGGAAATAACTTGTGAGAATTCCAAGGTAAACTGAAGTCTAACTTTATGCAACAACTTATACATGAGACGACGACTTACATTACTGAACAACTGTTAGTTACTTCTAATTCTTCTTATCTTTAGTGTCTTAGTTTGGTTACATTGTTGCTAGATGTTGATTTAGGAGCATGTTGATTTTGTTAAGTTATTTTAATGTATTACGATTGACTTGAAATGTATTTTTGTAACTTTTATTATTAATTAATTTATTATCCTTTTTAAAAAATTACGTTAACTTAAATTATAGTGTGTATCTTTGTATATGTTGAAGTATCTGTAAGGTTCCGATCACGCATCTCATACATTATATATATCAATTATACGCAGTGGAAAATAAAACGAAACCTCAAAAACCATATTTACTCATGCATATTGATATAGAAAACAAAAGCATGAAATGTAATATGTTTACATACCTTTCCGACGATCTCCTTCGTTCTTTAATCTTCTTCGCATTGGGTTGTCATAAACTACAACGATCAACATAGACTATCTTTAATGAAAGTCCACACGAAGATAGAAGGATGGAACCTCACTAGAAGATGGCTAGAGTTCTTTCTTTGTGTTAGTAAAAACAAGAACTCTTATGAGAGTTAAGAGAAAAAGAGTGTGTATATGAGAAAGAACCTTTCTTTTTCTTATGTCTTACACAAGATGCGCGAAAATGATGATTATTTTCTACCCTCTTTGGTCTCCCCTAACTCCCATCATTAATGGAAAGTTATGGGAAGTTAATGATCATGAATAACATGCATTAATGGAAGTTAATGACTATGAATAACATGCATTAATGGAAGTTTTGGGAAGTTAATGACCAAATTGGCAGTCAACAACACTTGTTTCTAATCTATTCCATACAATGTCTTCTACCACGATGACATCGTGATACAATCCCGAAACACTATCTCATATCTTAAATCACCATTCAAGACCATTTTACTCATCTTTTAGATCTCCTATGTGTGTGGCCCATTAGGTTCCCAATTATGTTGGTCACTTGAATTAACACTTAATTCAAGTAAGTCAAGAGTGGTATCTAGTAACATGCCATGACCTTCAATTGATCGAAAAGTTAGTAGTTTGACTACGAATCCTTCTATACGCAATGTTGCCATGCAATTCATTCTTTCACCATCTATACCCCACTTGGCTCAGAGTATGGTCAAAGTATCAACTCCTACTAGACTAATTACGTAACATCTAGTTCAAGTGATATTAGATCTTGTCCTGAGGATCGCATTACTATATATATCATTGAAGACTCTCTTCATGACACATATCTGCTCTGGTCAAAGACTCCCAAGTAATAACCCCGATAAGAGGTCGTAGGTATCATTTCCTTATATCAAGAGTGGTGAATCTTTTATTGGTTACTCAGTTACCTCCGAATACCTCAAGTTGTACCCAATCACTACCCTATGAGTAATCCCTAAAAGGCATCGATGAATGGAGTCAAAGCATAGAATCAGTATCCGAGATATTCTTGAGCACTTCAAGTCAAAGGATACTTGCACCATTGTTATAATGAGGCTATCATTGACACTGGAATAGAATATCCATATGATTGTCTCATAATAGGTCAATCCAATGTACTTACTACCTTTAGTAAGCATTCACATGTTAACTCTAAACAACTCATGTCAACAACTTATGAGATCTACTACTTGATCTAATCAAGGAGTATAACATGTGCTAGTCTATCCGGATTAATAATATCTCATCTCACTAATCCTATGAGTAGAGAAAGTTTAGATAATAACATAATTACACATGATAGGAATCTCATTTTCATGATCTCATCATGATTTTCTCCATGTTATGTTTTGTATCAAAGACTTAATTAAATCAATTTAAGTTTAGTATCAAATTCATAAATGTATGAACGTCAAAATAATGAAAAATATCTTTATTAAGCATAAAATGATTTGTACAATAAATACTAAAGGTGATTGCTATTAGAGCGCTACTCTAACATTTAGGGTGTACGATATGGAAGAATTATGAAAATCATAAATAATGTTTTTATTTATTTATTAGTTAATTTTATATAGGTTGAAGACATTTGTAACTATCTTTTTTTTTTCCAAAATTGATTGGAGTTACCACTAGATGTTTTATAGAGTTTAAAGATAAGAATTTTAATAAACCATTCTTCTATATTAAATACTTTAATATGTTATTCATTGGAAGAAGAAATATATTTAAAATGATATTTATGATACTTAATAAATTATTTAATAAATTGTTTAATTTATATTAAAAATAACAATTGTATATAAGTCCTTTAGCAATATTAGAAAAGGCCAATATCCTAGTTGAAGAGAAGGTCTCTGATTGTCCAATAATTTTACATTCTTTTAGTACATTTATTGTATGTTATGGAGCAAACTACACATATGTTAATTATTGTTTCCATACGAGGAAAAGGCAAATAATTAATGTTCAAAACTATACATGGGATTAGATAACCTGTTTTAACACTCTGTTTTAGTTTTGTTCAATAAAAATCTATCAATTTAATAAATAGAGCCTACAAAAATTGGACAACTGTGATCACACCAGAACAGAGGACACACCAAAGTTGAAAACAGAAGATCTTGTGTCACTGCACACCCATCAATTTTCAGATCACATAAAGTTAGAAATTTGTAGTAGAAAAATTTTAATGCCTTTTTTAGTTTTTTATTTTTATTTTCTGTCAAATAAATACAAAAATTTATTTGGTCGTTAATATTAATATAATTATATTTTTAAATAATATTTAAATATTAGATAAAATTTAAAGATAAATTATTTTTAATTAAATAAATTTATTTTAACATCATATATAATATTTATTATCAAATTATTAATAATTTTTATTTTATTAAAATAAATAATTTAATATTTAATATTAAAATAAAAAATTCTATTTGGTACTATAAAATTAGAAAGTTCTACATTCCTTGTAGTTGGATATTTTTAGTTTTCAGTTGAACCAGCTCAATGATGGCTAGCCCAAATAAATCAGGTCTACACAATATCTTTGTTGTTGTAAAGGGTTGTTTTAAATTTCATCGCATCATCTTAAGCTCGGCCTTTATTCCCAACGGCCCGTTGAGGCTTGACAGGTAATAGTAGTAGGTTGGAGTAGCATATCTGTTTCTTTTAGCATTATTATTTATTAGACAACTAAAACAACTTAAAACGGACCTTGAAGTTTTGCCGTTTTAGTTTCAACCCCTTAGAATTTGTATTTAAGGTTTACAAAGTACGGTATACTAAGATCAGAGTTGTTCACGGTATTAAAAATTCATCCTTCCTTTAACAATAAGGTTAGCACTATAATGAACTTTTTCAAAAAAAATTAACAACTGATAAGAATGATAATATATTCTCATCGTACCAATTAGCTAAAAATAATCTTTGTAAAGTCGCATCTACTCACAACAATCTTTTTATTTTTATTAATATTATTATTTTTATATATTTCACATATAAGGAATAAATATAATTAGTATAAGAAAACAATCGTTTAATCATCAATCATATATAAAATTACGGATAATACAAAGTAATTAAAATATTATGATTTCTTCATATAATAAAGAATCATTACATCAAAACATCATATATAAAAATAATAATAAAATTTTGTGACTCCATAAGTATTATAAGAAGAGTTTGTACCGAAGAACATAACCAACTAGATGCAAAACTTGAAACAAAATAGTTACAATTGAAAATTTTATATTTATATTGCTTATACAAAATTTAATATATGCATTAGAGATTAGAATAAGACAAGAAATAAAAAAGACCTTTAACTTTATTTAATTGAACACTTGTTCAAATTGCATTAGTCTCAATTCTCATTTGGTTCAAAATTTTCATTATTGAGAGAAGCCTCACAATCATTCAAATTTATTGCATCAAATAACATTCTCAATTCTTTCTCATATAAGATTATCTTCCAATTCATTTTCATTTATCAAATTTGGTTCCTTAGAAACCTAATCTACTAAAATATATCGATATGGTTAAGGTTAACTGGATATATAGAACTACTTGTTCTATTAATAGTAGAAATAAACAAATTAAATTAAATTAAATTATTAAAAAATTATAGTTAACTCAATAATGATAATAACATTTTTTAAGCCTTACACTGTATCGAACAAATACCAAGTTATTCAATCTTTTGTATTTCAATATATCCCCTTTTTTGGAGTTGATGAATTAAAATGTACTCTAATTCATTTCACTCTCTGTTACATTTACACATTGATTTAAAATTTGAATTGTAAAACTTTTCAATTCTAGAACACCACTTTAGAACTAGTCCCACCAAGAAATTATAAGACAACAAAAGTAAAATTATAAATAAAATAAAATGGTAATTAATTTCGTACAAGTTTGAAAAGTAAAAAAAAATAATTGGATTAAGTTTGTCTCTTTAACGAATAGCAATGGACATCTCAAAATCTCCAGAAACGTCTTTATAAAAATTTATTTGTGAGTTTAAGAGATCTTACAGCATATCATAGGCAACAATTATTGTAATAATTAATAACATTCTCATATTAACTTCAGCTTTCTTCATAAAACTTGGTCTAAAATAGATATTATGATTCAAAAATGACCTAACTGTAAGCAACAAAGAGTAAAATTGCCTTTCTTATCTTTCATTGGTAACTACAAGATAAAGTGTATACGAAGAAGACCTATTTTTCATATTAACATTGATTACTTCATTCACCCTCTTTGTAGCATTGTTAAAATAACTCATTATTGCTTTCTTATCAATTTCGATCGGATGAAATACTCTTGTAGAAGCTTACAAACTTATATTACAAGTTAATATTGGGACCAATATTCATAATTTTTAAGTATAATTCTAAAAACGTCCACTCTAGCATTAAACTCAGCATACTGAAATGTGACCCACTTATCATATGTAAACATTTGCCTCGGCCTCTTCTTCATTAGAAAAAAACATTGAAGGGATAAGAAAATAGTTCAAATCTTGTAGTAGTAGGAAAACACAAATTTGAACTATTAGTGAAATCATTTTTCGTTAAATTCAGGACTCGTGCATAATTATAGATGAACTTGGTCTTTTTTTTTGTTATCTCCATAGTTTCATCAATGATAAGAAAGTATCTAGTATTTCTTATATTTTTCAACAGTAGATTAATGCAATATGTATCATAAGGAGTCTAATAAAAGGAATTATATATTGTTTTGTAATCTTTTTCCAACTGCTTTATAAGCATAATCATTGACATTAATGAATTAAACAATGTTTTCTAGCCCAATTATTACAACTTCATCAAATATCTAAAATATAGTATCAACATTTCTAACAAGATAGATCTCCCTTTAGCATAATAAACAAAAAAATTGATAATAAGCTCATGTCTTCTATTTATCCGACCATCGCACATGATTAAAAATTCATAAGTTGCCTAAGTCATCTTCTTTCATATAAATAACTTATTATTTCATAAACAGAGCGACTCAGAAGTTTACCGTTGTAGTTATTAATTAAAGGAGCTTTATATCCTGGACTATAAGAAGCAATACTATCCACCATAGACTGGTAATAATAAGAATGAGCAGCATTGGATGATATACCTAAACCATACCATCATCTAGCCATTCCATATCCGCATTATGAGTTGCTTCTTCAAATTATAAGGCACTATAAATTGAAGGTTGAACTCCAAGAGTTGTTTGTAGTATTAAAAAGTTAAACACATATCTTTTTCTTTTCCTCACATTAGGTGTAATATTCGCTTCTTGTTGGGTATGAAAACCACCTTCAACATCCCCACTTTCTCTTAACCACTAAAAAAAGATGTTTCACTACCAAATTCATTGTTCAGTCTTTGACTTGTATCTTTCTCATGCTAATACTATTCAAGCAAAGTTTTCATTTGTCATTTAATGTTATGACTCACTTTTTACAAGCCTTCGCATCACCATTGATCCTAACTAAATGATTCTTTAATCTAGTGATTTTCTTACCTTCCAAATATTTGTTGCAATACAAACAAAAGGTATGATTCTTCATTTTGAGAACTAATCTAACATAAGCCTAAGTTGGATTATCAAATCTTCCTAAAATGATTGAATTATCAAGAGTACTTAAACTGTTCTTCATTTATATGTAAAAATAAATGAAGACATATCTCAAAATTAAATTAATAACTTTATTATCAACTATTATTTTTAAAAATGTGTATTGCTTAACTCAAAACAAACACAAAAGCACATTTTAGATTATAAAAACATACAACTTAAACTTTAAAAATCTACATGCTTCTTATATTCAAAGTCAATAGTCTAAGAACTATTATTACCAACTACTACTGACATTAAAAAATGTGGAATAAATTGTGTAAAATAACAATAAGAAATAGAGTAGCAACAAGTTCTCCATAATATAGAAATGCAAATAAACTTCATTAACTTATATAAATGATTCCACAAGAAAATTCTAGGCTTAAGTGCATTCTATCCAAGAAATTATCATGTTTTTAAACCTAAATATTATAGAGGTACATCCATTAATTATGATGTCTCTTAAGCCCAAACATTAAAAAAAATCTATTGATTGTTGCATTTTCACAATTATAACTTATTTTGTGCGATTACATAATTCAACCATAAACTCATAACTATAACTTATTTTGTATGATTATATAACTCAAACATAAACTCACAAATACAATCCATTTTATATGATTACATAATTCAACTATAAAGTCACAATTATAATTCATTTACTATGATTACATAATTATATTATGAAGTCACAACTATAACCTATTGTGTGTGATTACATAATTTAACCATAAACTTATAATTATAACTCATTTTGTATGAGTATATAAGTCAGCCATAAATTCACAACTTTCTAACTTTTTATCAATATTACAATTTTATTTTTCATTAATGTCATTTTCCAGTTTTCCTCTATAGATCATAATGAATAAACACACAGTTAAATTTTTAACTTTTATAATACAAACGAATCCTTTTAATTTAATGTAATATTAATTGATTTAGAAAACTGGTTAAATAAATCAATAATGAAAGTCTAGATATAATAAATAAAAAATCACACTAATTTATATAATTCAGATATGATTCTTGAGAAAATAGTCAAAATTCATAAAATTTAAATTTAAATATTGATTTATCTCTAAATTATATAACCAAATAATCTTACATGCTAAAGTAGTAATATAGTAATTAATAATAATTAATTAACTCACTTTACAGTCTGACGTAATTAATCAATTTCGGTTATAATTTATATTCGATAAAAAATTACAAATTTAACAAGTCACCCACTAACCTACAACAATTTACTTTATCAAGCATTGAAGCCATAAATTCAACAAGCCACCCGCACTACATTGATTCAAGCATCTCAAATCTCTATGTAGAAACTAGAAAAGCAGGAGACAGGAAAAAAAGCAGTTACGAAAGAAGATGCAACGACGATGACACAGAGCAACGATAGCGATGAAGAAAATACTTAGTTAATGTTATAAATACTTTAATAGTACCAGTTAATACTGAATATAGTTTCGAGTAATTTTTAAAATTTATAAAGTAGACTCAAAAATTTTTAAAACTGAAAACCTTAATATATTGTACTGTATAATATTTACATCAACCATGTTTCTAAAAATCATAATAATAGAAATTTAAAATAAAAAAATTTATATATTTATATTAATATTGCTTTTCACATATTTTATATATAAATAATAATCATAATTCATAATATTGGCATTGATTGACTTCAATTTAACATTTTCTTTTATCTATGTAAATTTATCTTAATCAACTCCTCTCCTCCACATCCATCTTATGTCAATCTGAATCATTTCATTAATCATTTGAATCATTTTGATGCTTGTGAGGAAGTCTCTTTTTAAATTCAATAAGACCTTGGGATTGAGTATGATTGATTGTTTAATTGAGAGCATTTTAACAGGGCCTTAGGATCCTAGATCATGTAGAGAAAGGAGAAAAAAATAAAATACAATTGATCCTAACAAAAATGGCAAACAGTACACCTATAGATTCCATTAACTTGAAAATAATCTTCTCACCCATAGATCAAAGAAACATTTATACCTTTTATTTAACATCTGATTAATAGAAATAAAGATAGAGAAGAACCCTTAATAATAGGCAAGATAACTATAAAATAGGAAATTACCTAGCATCTCCTATATCAAGTCAATGTAATGTGCAACACAATGAGTATAACAAAAAGAATTATACTTGCTTTGCATCTTTTAGTTGCTTTATAAGCAGAGTCATTATTAGTGATAAAATGAACAATATTTTCTAGTCTAACTTCATTCACAACTTCATCAAATATTTAAAAAAGAGTATCAACATTACTAATAAGGTCAGATATATTAATAGACTTTCCTTTGCAAAATAAACCAAAAAGTTAATAATAGGCTCATGTTTTCTATTTGTCTAGTCATCACACGTGATTGAACATTCAAAAGTAGCTCAAGGCATTCTTCTTTCATCCAAAAAACTTTTAATTTCATAAATAGAACTACTTAAATGCAACATTAAGTGCAACATTCCCTTCTTATTGGGTAGGAAAAATATCACCTTCAACATTCCCACTATCATCCTGAACACTAGCAAAAGAACTTCTACTACCAATTTTGTAATTTAATCTTTTCCTTCTATCTTTCTTATGTTGATACTCTTCAAGCAAAGTCTTCACTTGTCATTTAACATCATGACTCACTTTTTTATAAGGTTCTACATCACCTTTGACCCTAACTAAATATTTCTTTAATCTGGTAATTCTTCCACTTTTCAAATGCTTGTTACAAAACGAACTTCATTTTGGGAATCAATCCAGCATAAGCCTAAGTTAGATCATTGAATCTTCCTGAATTGGTTGAATTATTAGGAGTACTTGAACTTTCTTCCATTTATTTGTAAAAATAAATGAAGACATATATCAAAATTAATTGACTAACTTCATATCAAAATAAAGTTATATAAAAAAATGAAGAAATAGTTCAATAATACTCAATGACTTATGTTTCTTTCTAAACCTAAACATCAAATATATGCAATAATTGCTACAGTTTCACAATTATAACATAGTTTGTTTGATTACATAATTCAAACATAAGAACCAAGCACTATTTTTAGAACTATTAGTTTCTTTTAATAATAAGGATTCATTTTCTGAATCATTTTTAGAGAATGTCAGTTTTTTGGTTATTTGATATCATTATTATTTTTATTTAATGATTCTTAGTCTAATTCTGAACTTTGGATTTTTGCATTAATTTTATAGTGTTTTATAGTGTGACCCTTTTTATCATATCTATATCATATTATATTTCTAATTTATTTTTTGTTTTGTTGGTAATTTTGGTTTTGCCTAGGTCATTTATAAGGTTTTCTACTATTCTAATTAAGGGATGTTTTACAATATTTTATTATTATGACTATTATAGAAAGCATCAAACTGTTTAGTGAGTGAGCCTAATTCTTTCTTTCTTTTAAAAAATTTCAAATTGTAGTTGTTTATGCAATTTCATATCTTTACATAGTTTTAAAAATTCCTTTCAATTTTAACTAATTAATTTTCATATTTTAATTTATTATTGTGTAATTGATCATTATGATTTTATCCAATCTTGTTTTTAAACTTTTCTCTTAACAAAGGGGAAAGTCTTGCATGTAACTTCTCTTATCAAAAAGGTTGGTTCGAATTTTCTCTGAACATTGCTCTTTTATAGGAAAGTATTTTTATACTACTAAAAATCTAAAAGCTTTTCACATCTTAAGTTTAATAATCATTTTGCATTTCTCTCTTTTAAAGGAGACATATCACCTATAAAATGCAACATCTTGCATGTCTGCATTTATTATTTTCATCTAGTATGGCTTCTCCTTCTTGATATATTATATTTACTTTTAATACGTCAAACCTTTATCAATCACTTAAGTGATAATCCCACAAAAGAAGTTTTTAAAAAAGATATTTAAAATATTTATATATTTATATATTTTAATTTTTAAATGTTTTTTATTTTTGACATGAAAGTAAATTTCATTCCAAATTTCTCGCAAGAAACAAACAATTAAAAACTCCACATTGATCTTATCCAATACAACAACAGAAAACTTCTAAAACCTAACTTAAAATGCCATTTACTGCCTAAGAAGTAAAAGCACGAACAGAATCGGGTTTCTTTAATCAATCACGTAATGAGCACAATCCACTTACTCTTATTGAAGATTGTAAACCAATGTTAAATGCAAAGGAATTAAAAGAAATAACCACTATAACTTAATTAATTCTTCAAAGCACATTGTAGAATTAAGATTCTTTTTGGTACATGTAAAAGTAATATTACGTTGCCCAAAAAATTAAAATTTTCATAAGCTAATTACATAAAAAATAATTAGTTATAGTTTTACTTAGTCACCATTGTACGCATATGATTTACTAAATTTCACAAAATATTTATGAATTTTCTTAAAAAGGTGAGCCTTGAAATAATAGGTAAAGTTGCTCTTTTGAAACTATAAAATCACAGGTTCTTAAATTCCAAAAGAAAGTAGCGGTTTCACAAAATTCTGATTTGGTTGCGATTATTTTTAGTACAACAAAAGTAGAAAAATTAAATGCAAAATAAACAAATCAATCCTTGAGATTTAGTCACGCGCTTCGACACACCTTGTCTACGTCTGCGAGGCCCTCACCCAATATAATTACTTTCCCCTTTGATACAACAATAGTTTTACTCAAAGCATTAGAAAGTCCTTGATACTATCCTTCGCTTTCACTATCCGTGAAAGTAAATCACACCCAATAGTACGACCACCTCGCACTAATCTCAACAAAGAATTTTCTCAACAGTATTTGATAATAAAGGATGAAAATAAAATAACTTTAAGTGATTGAAATAACAGCGAACATAAACAAAGATACTTGAGAAAGAAAACAACTTCCCTAACAGTGTAACTTCGTCAATGAAAGAATGAGAAGTTGTCCATCAAAAGAATCTGTTATGAAGCTTCAATATCATCACTGGAACATCTCATGTACAGTAGTTAAAAAATCACCAATGAAACAAATGTCTTTCCACCGAAAATGATACAAATTATGAAGCTACAAAAATACCAAGACTACTGGAAGATTTTCATACAAAAACTACTACCATTGACAACCCAAAAATTCTCTCACAATAGACAGAATACACAACTACCCAATCTAGAAAATTCACCAACAAAATAAAAATTTCTTAACCAAAACATTGCAAACAACGGAGCTGTAAATTCCACGACACCTGCTAGAATTTTATGCATACCACCACCACTATCGACTACCACCATAAACACACACAATTAACTCCCAATTAACCCAATAAAAGTTGCCCAAAAGATCAAGAAAATCAGCTACTAAAATCACGAAAACATATGGAGTTTTAGTACATCACAATCACAAAAGACAGCCACACAATTTGAAAGAATTCTCTATAGATGATGAGAGAAGCTAAATAAGGACTGACTTTTATTTATCTCACTTCAAGTCTTACACAAATCAGTTTTTACTTACATACAACTAGAAAATAAAAGCTGAGGTCAACGTCTTTTTACAAAACGACCTCATTTTGTACATAGATATAGAATGAACATTATTGTTACTACTTTTAATAGTACACAAAGAATATCTAACTATTGTGTCAGCATTGAAGGAATCCTTGTCTAGGATATATAGCCTGCCTATAATCTTACAAAGTGCCATTATTTGGTTAGTCTCCAGGTCCTCCAAAATGCAATAATTTGGACACAATATGAAGGTAACAGAGGATGTGGATGCAAGTTTATTAACAAACAAAAGATTAAACTTTAAAGTAGGTATATGTAAAGTTTCTGTCAAGACAAGTTTATTAGGTAAGAAAACATCACCAATGTGATGTACATGGTTTTGAGTTCCATCAAGCAGATATACAGGTATAGACGTATTAGGTAAAATAGGTTTAGTTAACAAAGAAATATCCACACATATGATTTGAGGCTCTTTTATCTAATATCCATAAATCTAAACCTATGACATTAAGACTAGAAAGAGCTAGAAAAGGAAGTGTGCCTACAAAATTCGCCATGAGAGGATCTGAGATTGCTTTATTCTTCACCAGCTTCAGCGATTCTTGTTTGATTAATTCAGATAATGGAGGATTGGAAGTACTAACAGTAGTATCCACCACTAATTTACTGTTATCTACATTTAATGAATTATCTTCATTCACTGCATTAGCTTTATAGGACTTCCCACTTCCTTTGACTCTCCCATTCTGCAGCTCCTTGTACTAGGCTGGTACACCAATAAGCTTAAAAAAAATTTCTTTCAGATGACCACTTTTCTTGCAATAAGAACAGTGCATCTCACCCTTGTCACTATTACCCCATTTATGCTTAGATTGTTTCCCTCCGCTATCTGTAACCCTCTTAGTATTCCTTGTATTCACTAATATAGCACTATGCTCCACTCCTTCACTAAAAACCATCTACACCTCCCTTTGCTTTTCTACCCTTAAGACCATAAAGTATGCCTTATTGAGAGATGACAAAGGTTCCATCACCAAGATTTGATTCCCAATATGATCATAACTCTCACCTAAACCTATGAGAAATTGCATCAACTGATTCAAGGAAGACAAATTAGTTAGAGCCCTAGGTGCTCCACAAACAAATTGTGTTGTCCCCCCACAGGTACATTGCGGGATAGGCATGAGACACTAGAGTTCATCCTACAATTTCTTAAGACTAGTAAAGTACTTAGCTACAGACATAGTTCCTTGTGATGATGCACTAATTTGTCTTTGTAAGTGATACAACAATGGACCATTAGTCTCTCCAAACCTTTCTTCCAAACTTGACCAAAGTTCTCGGGCAGAATTTGTATAAATGAAGGTTTTGACTATATTATTTGACATGGAGTTCAAAATTTACTATCTAACCATGTAATCAGTCCTAATCCATTTATCAAAGTCAACAGATCCTGGACTAGTTTTCTGACAAGTAACATCGATAAATCCTAATTTCATCTTAGCTCCTAAAGCTATTTTAACCGATCTACTCTAGCTCAAAAAGTTTTTTCCAGTCAAGACTGCAGTAGCTAAATTCATACCTGGATAGTATGATGTTTAAAGGTATATTAGAGTTTCTTCAGGTGGAACCCTCAATATGGGATCAAGAGTCAATCTAGCAGGTGAATCGTGTGAAAAACCTTCCATCATCACAAGCTTTTTAGATCAAATGCACACTCGTGAGAAGAAAACGAAGTTCTCGAAACCTTAACTTTTGGTCCCTTGATCCAGTTGCTCCCTTAAGATCAAAACCAAAAATAAAATTGTTGATGATGATCAACAATCGACTGCCTGCAATAACCCTAGCCAATCGATTAAGAATGACGATCGATCGTAGTTTCATTGCCTTTCTCTGATACCATGAAAGAATTCGCCATAGATGAAGAGAGAATGTTGGAACCCCTCCCCGGTGAGTCGAGTGTCTGACGTCTCTCGTGACATCTGGGTGCGTATCTCACGAGGGAGGAATTCCTCATCACAGAAGGAAACCTTAAATCGAACTTATTTTAATGTCATCCAAATATATCTTGGTAATTTTACCATAATTTTCCTCCAATAAAAATTTATCTACTTAGGGCCCATAAATAAATCCGATTCTTAAGCTAAAATGAAATTCCATATCTCTAGGTTACATGGAAATCAGAAATTGCCTCAATCGG
>JANZLD010000003.1:57864224-57874372 GCA_026413575.1 Erythroxylum carthagenense
TTACCCTAACTCCATCTTATTCTTTTTAATTCTACCAACTTATTAAAATTCTAATTTTAACTAAATCCTTTCAATTTATTTCTATTAACTAAACACAAAAATTCTAACTAAAAGGACTTAATCAATCTAAACCACAAAATAAAGAAAACCTGCTTAAAGCGAATCGGGGCCCAACAGAGAAGCTAAATAAGGACTGGCTTTTATTTATCTCACTTCAAGTCTTACAAAAGATAGGTTTTGCTTATATACAAACAAATAGAAAACAAAAGCTGAGGCTAACATCTTTTTATAAAACGACCTCACTTTACCTAAAATAAACATTACACGTAATTATACAAAATACAGAAAGGCTATACATAAAGTTAACACAATCAACACTCCGTCAACAATCAATAGTCACACCAGAATGATGCCCCAAAAACTAGAAAAGAAATTAGCTCATAAGTTACACAAGATAACCCTTAATTATTAGTGAAAAATTGAAGAATACCCAGTTGTTAAAATCACGCAATCTACAATCACACAACCCTTTGTTGTTGTGCAAAGATGAAGAATCACAACTACCAAAATCAACACAATCAACAACACAACACACCCCTAAATGATTATTCAAAAAAACAGAAGAACGTGCAGCTGCAAAAAAAAATCCATGATAAAAACTAGCAACAAGGTCGTGAAACGTTAATAGAAAATTGCAGCACCAAATCAGAATCACATCTCACAAAATCAGCTATAAAATGATCCAAGATTACCCAAAAAAAAAAATGCACAGTTGCTAAGTCACATATAGCCTATCATTTTTTCTCACAAAAACGACAACACCTTAACCCACAACACACGAAAATCCCAACATTACAATTGTAGATAATCAAACCAAATCTCCAAAATTTTACTTTCTTAGATAGTCATTATCCCAAAATAGTTTATCTATTAAATTCTATCTTGGTTATGATTTCAAACCTTATCAAACTTATCTTAAAAGAGTCTCATATAAATCCACTAGATCTAATTATCAAATAATGTCTAAAATTAAATAATAAAATATCAACATATATTTTAATAGGTTTAAATAATAGAAACAACTTCTTTATAAAAATAAAAATGCAAATGTAAAGATGTGTATATTATGATCCACCCCCGCAAAGTACGAAGTGTTGTGCAACGATTACGCTGATTTGTGAATTTCCCAAGTCAAGTTTACTCTTTGGTAATGAAAGATATCGGTTATCATACAAAGCTAGACCTTCCATCAAGGATATATTTTGCTTATAAACTACACCAATGTCTCCCCAAACTTGTTCTAGTAAAAATTCTTAAGTGATGGATTGGGAATCAATCAAGAGAAAACTGGATTAGTTATATATATAAAAAAATGCAATTAATGACTCATGCATGTAATTTATAAAAAGGAAAAGGTGACGGCCCTTGTTCCAAGGTCGTTTATTGGGAGTCGAAAATCGTTCCCTCAAAGGCAAGCAAAGGTTTGGGATCTCTCTCACGCTTCTGTTATTTCTTTTTCGTTCGTTCTTTCTGATCCTTGGGCCAAGCCACAGCACTTGCATGCTTTTATTGTTTCATTTCAAATATCATTTTGTCATCACTGACACTGTTTCATTGCGTTTTGTCTAGCAGGAGTTTGGCTCATCTTTCAAAAGTGCAAAGTGCAATGCTGGCGTGTTCAGAATTGACAGGCCAAGCTGTGTTGATTTAGAAATGCCCGTAACTGGGAAATAACCTTTGGTGATCATTCCCCAGTGACTTATCTCTAAAGATTAAACAACTTGGTGCTTCTTTATTAGGAGTAGAAGGTCACATGAGTCCCAACTACCACAGCGTATTAAACTCCACAAGCGGCACAGTTTGAGACTTCTGGACTTGAAAAGATTCCTGTTGATATATTCTTTCCTCATTTTGCGCAACAGAACAAGTTCATGTCTTATCGGGCATGCATCAGCCAGAAATTGACAGCTATCCGTATGAAAAATGACGATAATTCACTTCTGATTTTGGACTTGCCACGTTTTACGTCCACATCACTAGTCTGGAGGGTTTGGTAGATGTCAAAGTCAAAAACATTCCTCAGCGTCTTTCCTTGTAGATGGAACTGTTAGCTGTTTGATGGTTTCTGCATTTATAATGAACCCAGGAGCAAAACAAAATTTAAAAATTCCCTGTTCACCAAGTTGTTAAGAATAATCATCTTATTAATGGATTCCTGCCACTCCAAAACTTTGAAATCTGAGCACACTCGTTGAATATGTTGAGTTCACGGATGGATTTGCTATTTGAGAATTGCTTCTGAAAAAAAACCTCGAATCCATGGTTGTTAGAATCGGACTAAATGTGTCTGTCCAACTCAATTTAACCAAAATTTGTAGCACGTTATGCTCCTTTGAATCCCCAGAATCTGCTGCTTCAAAACTGGTCGATTTAAAGTCAAACCTCAAATAATCCTTCTCTTCGACTCTTGCCATTTTAATATTCCTTCTCGGTTCTTACAACATTTACCCTGATTAAAACCCATAATTTGTTCCTGATCTGTAGGCACTATTCAAGTTCTTAACTGTGTCCTTGACTTTTACTGCTTCTTACCATACACTTCCCATAGAAAGCAATCAACAATTCATAGCAAAAAGGTTATTAACAATTATAAATGCAGTTATTTTGTTCCAAAAACAAGGAAGAAAAACAGCATTGCCTATGCAAGTTGGAACCTTTATGAGACACCAGCATCCTGATTTACCCATCTAATAATTGCCTTTTCAAAAGGATTGCAAAGAATTCCACCCCAAAATAATAGTGGACCAGACCTGCACCTCTTGGTAAATTAGATAATATTAGCGGGCCAATCCTTTGAACTATTACGTTATGTTTGTCAAGTACCTTATGATACTGAAAAGCAAAAGAAAAAGAAAGAGAGACGTTAGTGGACAAGCTCCTGGCTTCCAGCCTTGTCTCATTATCCTTTATTAATGTCCTTGCAAATCCCAGTTATCATCGTTTTTCTGCTATTCAATAGACTTTTATGCTTTTAGTCTTCATTGTCAAATTGATGTATGCAAAAATAACGTTTCTAATCTAATAATTGTGTGACAGGGAGGGAAGTAACGCATGCACAAAAGCACATGGCAAGCTGGACAAAGTAGAAAGCTGTAACTCAAAAGATCAGTTCTCACTCATTTAAACTTCAACCAAAGACCTTAATAAATACAAAAACAAAAACTTTGTATACTCATCATCTTATTCGATAGCAGTTAGGTACTGTTTCTTAACATCCACATTCTGTTTAAATAACAGGGTTTATTGTTCTCAAGATTCCCTTAGACCAAGTTCTACCCTTGTAATGAGTGTGTTTCAAGCCAAAAGGTCCCACATGTATGCATGTGTGCGTGTTAAAGGAGAGATATGAGAAGATGGCAGTTTCTGTTTCTTGCGCTGTCATTAATACCCTTCCCTTGTTGAGATTTTCAAAGCTTTGTTGGCACTGTGTATCTTGGCTTCAGAGACGTGATTTCTAATGGTCATATAGATAATAGAAGTAGATACAATGACTCGGTGATTGCTTTTCTTTAATGGGTATTAGTGGTTCTGGTTCTTACCTTCTGTTTCTCTCAAAGATTTCGTTTTTTTGGGAATCTTACTGGAGGTTTAAGCCTGGAAAATACAGTAAATTTCTTTTTTTTTTGGCTATAGACAATTGTAGGGGTTGACCTAAAATTGGCGTCTTTTTTAATTGGTATCTTGTTAAGGGAATATTGTGGTTCGACGCAAGGACTTGGGTGTGTATTCTGGAGTGGGTTAGCCCTTATTGGAGTGGTTGTAGGGTGTTGTTTGATGGGTTTCCAATAATCAGCGAAAGATTCAGTGTCTTTGGAGTTTCCTGGTTAGTTCAAGCAGGAAAATTAGACAAGGAGGTGCATTTTGGTTCATCTTAAGCCTGGTGATTAAGATTTACTGTAATTCCGTTTTTGGCTGCTCTTAACTGATCGTAATTTCTTCTAGCCTTAGTGTGATATAAGAAGGTTTAAGTTGGGACTTCGTCTCGTTTACTTTGGTTCTGGGAATGGCTTGTGTGAAACTGGGGTCCAAAACTGATGCATTTCAGAAGCAAGGGCAGGCCTGGTATGCAATACTTATCTCTTTTAGTTGTTGTTCTCTAAATGTCTTCCTTTTTCCCCTTCATATTATTTTACCAAGTCGACTTTGCGTTTCTTATTCATTTCGTTGCTTTCTATTCGAAGTTGATGCCTACATTTCCCACAATTTGAGAGTTCCTTCAACTCCAAAACGTAGTCTCTCATTTGAAAAATAGAGGCAATATGAAGTCTTTTGATTTATGTTTTATGTTCCAAAATCTTTCGTACTACAATGGGAATCTGAACATAGGACCAACTTGTGTTTTGACAGCATAGCCGTACTTACCCTCATTCTTGCTGCGTTGAGCAGGCATTGGTTGTTTTGTTTATTAACCGATCACTTGCCCAAATAAAATGTGTGGAGAGGACAACTGTCCAGATTTTGAATTAAATTGTACTTTTTACGCTGCTTTGCAGATTCAACCAGTCAAAATATGCAAATTTATTGAAATAACAAGTTAATCACAGTGGAGTCAGGGACATATAGTTCAACAAACTTCGTTTCCACTAATGATCATAACTACTTAACACACAGAGTGAAGTGATGTGAATGGTCTTGAGTCTGCTGTTGGATGTTGAAATAGCATTACTTTCCACTTAATAATCAGTTCCGGAGTCTCTTTATCAGTTCCAATTTTGAAAATTTTGTTAACCGTAATAAACAGTTCACTTGATGTTTTATATCAAGCCAACGTCATAGAAATGACAATATGGTCTTATATTACAGGTTCCCTTATCGGGATGTACATTAAGTTATACATGTAATGTTGATATACTTATTAAATGTCAGGCTGAAAGCAGGAAGGAGAAGAGCATTTAGATGCTATAAGCCTAAATTCTAATTAACTTGATCACAGGGGGGACATATTCCAGTTTGTTGATTCTCAAACTGTGATCATTGTGTCTTTTAGTTATATTTTCTAGGATGCATTTGGGCTGACTGAAGACGATAGATTCTGTTCTGACATTTGAGCTTACGAGATGATGTCCTAAAATGGATCTACTTCTCTAACACCATTTAGGTTGTTGCTTTAAGTGACTATGATATCCTGTAAAAGAAGGGGTTGTGGAAAAGCCTTTTGTAGAATATTAGTGCTACTGCTTCATATTGCATGTGGATAATTCTGTCTTATCCTATTCCAAGTTTCATTTACATGCATAATGTAGGTTCTGCACGAATGGGCTTCCTAGTGACATTGTTGTTGAAGTTGGGGAAATGTCCTTCCATCTTCACAAGGTAACTCTTCTCTTTAACAATTTATTATTGCATCTTTCTCCATTTGTCAACTCTTACAGTGAGTTAGTTAATATTTTGTAAATATGGCACTTCAGTTACTGAAAAGATGTATTTCTTCACTTATAATATGAATTATAGAGGTTGTGATGATGGGCATGAAGTATTACCCATTGGTTATAAGCCCAGATTCTGTGCATGATAGATGTTAGTCTCAAAGTAGATGGGAGATTTACAAGCATTCACATTTGTTGCTTTTCCAACCTGTAGCTACATCTCACATCCTTATCCAACAAGAGCAGGACCCATGAAAAACGATCCATCCATGTAAATATCAATGTAGCATATGAAGTGTTGACTTCAGCTATTATTTCAAGTTTGGCATGAAATGAGAGTAATGTGTTTTTTTGGTAAAGAACTCTGCATTATCTTGGCTGTTTCAAAAACACAATATAGAAGTAAAAATAAGAATATCATCAAAAAATTCTCACCACAAGTGTATAATCTATTGCAGTTCCCTTTACTCTCAAGAAGCGGGGTAATGGAAAGGCTGATTGCAGAAGCATCACAAGAGGGCAATGAAAAATGTGTCATAAGTATGCTCGACATTCCTGGTGGAGCTAAAACATTTGAACTTGTGGCCAAGTTTTGCTATGGTGTTAAACTAGAGCTCACTGCTGCAAATGCTGTGTATCTTCGTTGTGCTGCTGAGACTCTTGAAATGTCTGAGGAATATGGAGAAGACAATCTAATTACACAGACAGAGAACTTTTTAAATCAAGTGGTCCTTCGTAATTGGAAAGATTCTTTGAAGGCACTGCAAACATGTGATGATATTCTTCAGTATGCCGAAGAACTTCATATTACAAAGAAGTGCATTGAATCTCTTTCAACAAAAGCATGTACTGATCCAAATCTATTTGGATGGCCTATAATGGAGCATGGTCCAATGCAGAGCCCGGGGGGTAGTGTCTTGTGGAATGGGATAAGCACAGGGGCTAGACCAAAAGCTTCAAGCTCAGATTGGTGGTATGAAGATGTAACAACTTTGAGCTTACCTCTCTATAAGAGATTGATTTCTGTCATGGAATCGCGTGGCATCAGGCAAGAGATTATTGCTGGATCCCTATCCTTCTATGCTAAAAGGTACCTGCCAGGGCTGAATCGGCGTCAAGCAGTGAATGAGTCTAGCTCCCGTTTGATGCCAGTTGCCTTGGTGGCTCCTCCCTCAGAAGAAGACCAGAAGGTTTTACTGGAGGAGGTTGATCGGCTACTTCCAATGCAGAAGGGTCTAGTCTCTACAAAATTCCTGTTTGGTTTACTTAGGACAGCCATGATCTTAAAAGCCAACCCCTCCTGTATATGCAACCTAGAGAAAAGAATTGGGATGCAGCTTGATCAAGCAACATTAGAAGATCTTTTGATGCCCAGCTTCTCTTATTCTATGGAAACACTATATAATGTTGATTGTGTGCAGCGGATTCTTGAACATTTCCTTGCCATGGATCAGGTTACTGGTGGGGCGTCTCCATGCTCAGCTGATGATGGCCAGTTGATTGGATCACCTTCACTGACACCCATCACTATAGTTGCCAAGCTGATTGATGGCTACCTGGCAGAGGTTGCCCCTGATGTCAATTTGAAGCTCCCTAAATTCCAGGATCTTGCTGCCGCTGTTCCTGAATATGCTAGGCCCTTGGATGATGGTCTTTACCGTGCAATAGACATTTATTTGAAGGTATCAACAGTCTCTCTCTCTCTCTCTCTAGATATCTAACAACAGTTAAGTCATGCCTGCTGCAACTTTGGAATTGGTTAATTTTTTCATTTAAGTTGGGAACTAATAAGTCCTAGACAATATCTATATATGAATAATATTATCTACATAGGACAAACACCTAGAAGAATGAAACAAGAGGGAGACAAGAAATGAGGTCGTATTCATCACCAATTCAAGCATTGATTGTAAAATGTCTCTTTTAATGCAGTCACACCCATGGCTGGCAGAGTCCGACAGAGAACAGCTATGCAGGTTGATGGACTGCCAGAAGCTCTCCTTAGAAGCCTGCACCCATGCTGCACAAAATGAGAGGCTGCCCCTAAGAATAATCGTGCAGGTTCTCTTCTTTGAGCAGCTTCAGCTTCGGACTTCCATTGCAGGTTGCTTTCTGGTTTCTGACAATCTTGACGGGTCAAGACAATTGAGAAGTGGCTTTGCTGGGTCTACAGAAGGAGGATGGACGACAGCGGTTAGAGAGAATCAGGTTCTGAAGGTGGGAATGGATAACATGAGGATGCGAGTGTCTGAGCTTGAGAAGGAATGCTCCAGCATGAGGCAGGAGATTGAAAAGTTGGGCGGCCGTACCAAAAGTTATAGCACTTGGGGAAATGTTTCAAAGAAGTTGGGATTTAAAATAAAATCCCAGATGTGTAGTGCTCAAGAGGGGTCTGTTAGCAATCAGAATAACAGCAGTGGCAAGCTTGAGAAGGTAAAGGACAAGCAAAAGCATGGAAAGCACAAGAAAATCTTATCTTCTGATGATTAAGACTTAAGAGCCCTTTTTCGTTAACTTGTTCATTGTCTTTGTTTTCCAATCTTATTATGTTCCAGTTTTTACTGGTTGTAATTTGTAGTTCAGAAGCTAGAACTTCCATGTCCTTGCTACCTGTACCCTTGTTCTTTATTGGTCTTTCAGCCTTTGTAATTGAGAGAAGGAACAATGTAATCTTATAGTTCTTGCAACATTACAAACAACTCTCTCTTTCATAATGTAATCTTTGGTTAATTACATTACAAGGATTTCTCTAAAACGATTTGAGCAGTTCCAATATGGGAATTCCAGCTCAATCATTGTATTATCGTCATGTCGTTGTGGCTCCACCTTATAATCATGACAGGTGCTCCCTTTCTTCAACTTTTCTTACCTTTTCGACCACGTCTCTTCTGCGTTCCTTGTCTTCATCAGCTCACTAAGCGAAGTCATTTCTCAGCACTAATTTACACATTGTCTCCTCATATTTCTTTCGAAATAGTACTACGTCCCTCGTTGATAACCTTGTCCGCGAGATATTTGATAAGCTTCTAGTTATATACGTTTATAGGAGGAGGAAGAAGAGCATCTCTAGGAGATTCAATCAGCATGAAGAAGTGGACTTTTACTTATTTTAACAATTACTTAAGAAGTGGACTTCGACTTATTTTAACAATTCCTTCTATTTTGTGTGGTCTTGTTTAAAGTGTGTTGTGGTTTGTACGAGGAATATATTGTTTGATTATACAAAGTTGACATAGCAACAAGAAAAGTATAAATTAGTGAGGGAAAATTACCGACGGTAAAGAAACCGTTGCAAATTACCGACATAAATAGGAAAATTACTATAAGAATAAAATTAACAAATCAAAAACATAACCACAAAGATTATGTTACATCCATGATCGATTGTATATGCATAGAAAACGAAAAATACATACTTGATTAATCGTTATATTCCACCAGTTAAAGAACTGTCCAATATTTTCTTGTTTCTCCTACATAGATCTTCCTCTTAGTTTTTTTTTTTTTTTCTGTAAAACACTTTGAGAGAGGATAGGAAAAACCAGCGTTAAAGCTAAATACGCAGATACTTATGTTTTTCTAAACGTTTCCTACATATATATTTGTAGGTAACTACCTTTAGTAGTTATTTAAGTATGATGACAAGTATACCCATCATGGGTGTTTATATAAGTCATCATCTCTCACTCATACATGATGGGTTTTAAAACAAAACTCTGCAGTACTCATATTTGTTCAATAACCAGTGTGACCAGCATATGATGAGAGTACATTGTCACATATCGGTTAGGAGTGTATGACATCTCGATTAACAAATTGATCCTGGGACTTTTATGTCCTTGAGCAAACATTGTATGCTATACCCTAGGTCATATCTCACATTTGCATTTTTCTTTGATCTCATTTAGTTTCTTTAGGTCATGACTGTATTCAAGTTCTCTCCTAAAGAGACGATGGCCATCTATGAATACTTTTCATGCGAGTCAATGATCTAAATTAAATGACCTTCCTCTGTTCTCAATTCTCTTTTGAATTAAATTTAATTTTGCTTTCTTAGAATTATTCCATAGGATCGCATCTTGCCTGATCTTTTGGTAATAACCTAAAGTAGCAAACCTTAAATTTAATTCTCAAGAATGAAACAAGAGTCATAAGGGTATATGATGAGGTTTTTCTAAACCTCAAGGGTCTCACACAATATAAGATGAGATCTTGCTACTTACATTAATCCCTTTTGTGGTCAGTTGTGCACACATGGTACGAGTCATGTGCTACGGTATTTACCCACTTCGTTTAACTTAAACATCTTTTATTCAAGAAATGCCATACAGATGATAGTTCAAACATACTCAATGTTTAACTTGAGTTCACTTATCTACTCACAAACTTATTGAGAACTCACATTTGGCAACGTAAGACAAATATAGTGATTAATAAATCACTTTGAACCAATTTCCTTGCGGTATTTATGGTTTAAGTTTTTCGCTCTCAATTATCACCTAGATAATAAACTTTAAACATTCCTCATCTCTAGCGACCATAAACACTAGAGGTGATTTCCTGTGTGAGAGGGTCAATCTATAATCTGTCTCATATACTTATGATTCATCCCAAAATATATTTATACAAAAACACATATATTCATGAATCAAATGATACACAATGTATAATCTTCATTATACATTATATCCAAACAAGTGACATTAGACTGAGTGAACATAC
>JANZLD010000003.1:57890247-57902232 GCA_026413575.1 Erythroxylum carthagenense
AAAGGATAGGCATTAAAAAATCCCAAAACCTCTCTTAATCTTTCCTTCTCTCCTCTTCCTCCTCTCTACCGAATTCTCTCTTATCAAGTTACTACTTTATTTGATTATAATCAATGTTTTAAAAATGAGACCGAGAATTAAACTGATAAAACGAGATATTTAAAGTTTAAAAAGTTTAACTAAAATTAGCTCATCTAAATAAAAATTAATTGATTTATTTTGATTTGTAAAAAATTATTAATTTAAAAAATTGACTGATTAATTAATAAATTGATCAATTTTTAACAATAAAAATTATTCAAGTAAATTTAGCCGAAAAGTTAAAAATCAAATTGAAAAATTAAACAATTCAAGATTTTTATAAATAAATTAGCTGAGTTTTTTAATCATTAGTTATAATTTAACAAATTTTAAGTTTTACTTTCAGTCCTATTTCCTTGAGTTATAGTTTTAAAAGCCATAAAATGAATAATAATCGGACAGGACGCCCAAAGAAAATTGACGATCGTGATAGTGTTGAATTCCAAGACATTTCCATTTAAGAAGACAGAAATGTTTTGCCACTTTCCACGTTTTGGACAAAATACAAATTTCCGCGTTGAAAACACACCATTCGCTGTCAAGTTTGGAAACTAAGAACATATTCAAATCTTAGACTCGGTCTGCCTAAAAGAAAGAAATTTATTTAGTGACGCTTAAGTCCCTCAAAAGTAAAATATTAGATATAACTAAATGGATCATTTGGACAGGTTAGGTGAATTCCACCTCTTCTTCTATTTTCCTGAACATAACACTTATGACAAATTTTGAGGAAGGTTCTGTTTGATATTTTTCACCAAATGGTAAAATAGTCTATATACACAAGTCTTATATATCTACCTTAGAATAGTTTTAAAAGTTTGACATGAAAAGTATTTGGATCTTATCTTAAAACACGTCGGAATGACAATGCATTTGATTATTAGTAATGAATAAAATAGAGAATGAAAAGATTTAGATAAATTAAAAATCAATGCATTTGATTATTAGTAATGAATAAAATAGAGAATGAAAAGATTTAGATAAATTAAAAATCTTGAATTTTTATTTTACAATAAAGTGTTAGCATAAGTTAGAATTAGATAAGTACTTATTGAAATATTATTATAAAATTATATATTATAGTCTTTTATATTTAATTTTTATAATTATCTTATTTTATTTTGTTAATATCAAATAAAATAAGTTCTTGTAGTTCTTTAAATTTTAATTATCAAAATATTCTAATTATTTAAAATTTATTATTGAAAAATAATTTAAATTAATTACTTATAAAATATAAAATATTTAATTATTTATTTACAAAATAAACCATATACTAATTAAATATAAATAAGAAATTTTTAATACAATTCTTAATAGTTGATACTAAATATTATTATAATTATTCATTTAATTAATTTTATTTTTAATGATCACATGTTAGATTCGCGTAAGTAATATTTTATCTTTATTCTATGTTTTTCTTTCTATTCTTATTTTCGTGCTTTTATCCGCTTGTTATTGAACGAAGATTAAAGATGTGCTTGGTTAGTTGATACGAGAATAAATGAATGAACAAGAAATAAAAAAAGATGCTTAGTAATATATTATTATTAGATGAACAATATTTTTATATTCTCTTTGGGACAATATTGCATATCTCAATATAGTAAAGTATGGAAACGAATATGACTTCGGTTCTTCCCTATATTCATTATAAATTTTATTATCATTTCCTCAAGTGAACAAAGTACTTTCTAATGGCCTGTTTGGTTAGATGTTAATTAATAGAATGAAATAAAATAGAACAGAACGGAACGGAACGGAACAATTTATAATGAAATAGAATGTAATAGAGTGAAAAGTTGTTTGGGAGAGATGAAATAATTCATAATATAATGTAATGAAATGTTGTTTGGAAGAGGGATAGAATGGAATGTAATGTATAATAAATGATTATTATACCTTTATATACGATTCCCACATAACCTAGAACCGAAAATACAAAAACACTCGAATGTTATGGTTTTAAAACAACAAAAACTTGTGACTTACGAAAAACGTATCACGGTTATGACTTGAACACAAACAATTAAAGTCACGATGTTGATTATGACTTGAATAATATTATTTTTTTCTATTTTATTTATAAATATTTTATTATTTTATTGGTAATTATATACAATTTATTATTAATTATATAAAAATATTATTATTAATTATTTAATTTATTATATTAAATATTATTCTATTCTATTTGATTTAAATTTAAAAATATTTTATTTATATTTTTATTAATAAAAATGCATTTGTGACTTACCAAAAATATATCACGGCAATGTGAAAAACAATATATGTATATATATATATATATAATAAAAATGTTATTATTTTATTATTAATTATATACAACTTATTGTTAATTATATAAAAATATTATTGTGTTGTGTTGGTTGTTATTAGGGTAGGCTAAGAAATAATTGGTATTAAGAAAAATTATTGAAAGTATATTAAGTAGTATATATTTATTAGTTTACATTCTATCCTAAACATCCCGAATCGGAGGTTTCTCATTTTTATTGTTTAGAATGAAATGGAACATAACTTGAAACTCTCCGCTTCCATCTCATTTCATTATAAAATCTCCTTCTAAATGATGAAACTGCGTTACGTTCTATTTCATTTTATCATAAAAGTCTCAAACAAACATATCTTAAGGTTATATTTGGTTGAAAGATTATTAATAGAATGGAATAAAATGCAATATTATTCTATCGTTTAGGAGAAGAGTTTATAATAAAATGAAATAGAATATGAAGAAAGGAGATAATTTCAAATTATATCTTATTCTATTCGAAATAATAAAAATAAGTAACCTCCAATTTGAAAAGTTTAAAATAAAAAGTAAAATAATAAACAACATTTTATTATGTTACATAATAAAATTTTCTTTTAAACAATATTTAACTATATTACATTGTAAATTCTTCTATTATTCTCAGACAATAATTTTTTATGACTTCGGTTCTTCCCTATATTCATTATAAATTTTATTATCATTTCCTCAAGTGAACAAAGTACTTTCTAAGGGCCTTTTTGGTTAGATGTTAATTAATAGAATGAAATAAAATAGAACAGAACGGAACGGAACGGAACAATTTATAATGAAATAGAATGTAATAGAGTGAAAAGTTGTTTGGGAGAGATGAAATAATTCATAATATAATGTAATGAAATGTTGTTTGGAAGAGGGATAGAATGGAATGTAATGTATAATAAATGATTATTATACCTTTATATACGATTCCCACATAACCTAGAACCGAAAATACAAAAACACTCGAATGTTATGGTTTTAAAACAACAAAAACTTGTGACTTACGAAAAACGTATCACGGTTATGACTTGAACACAAACAATTAAAGTCACGATGTTGATTATGACTTGAATAATATTATTTTTTTCTATTTTATTTATAAATATTTTATTATTTTATTGGTAATTATATACAATTTATTATTAATTATATAAAAATATTATTATTAATTATTTAATTTATTATATTAAATATTATTCTATTCTATTTGATTTAAATTTAAAAATATTTTATTTATATTTTTATTAATAAAAATGCATTTGTGACTTACCAAAAATATATCACGGCAATGTGAAAAACAATATATGTATATATATATATATATAATAAAAATGTTATTATTTTATTATTAATTATATACAACTTATTGTTAATTATATAAAAATATTATTGTGTTGTGTTGGTTGTTATTAGGGTAGGCTAAGAAATAATTGGTATTAAGAAAAATTATTGAAAGTATATTAAGTAGTATATATTTATTAGTTTACATTCTATCCTAAACATCCCGAATCGGAGGTTTCTCATTTTTATTGTTTAGAATGAAATGGAACATAACTTGAAACTCTCCGCTTCCATCTCATTTCATTATAAAATCTCCTTCTAAATGATGAAACTGCGTTACGTTCTATTTCATTTTATCATAAAAGTCTCAAACAAACATATCTTAAGGTTATATTTGGTTGAAAGATTATTAATAGAATGGAATAAAATGCAATATTATTCTATCGTTTAGGAGAAGAGTTTATAATAAAATGAAATAGAATATGAAGAAAGGAGATAATTTCAAATTATATCTTATTCTATTCGAAATAATAAAAATAAGTAACCTCCAATTTGAAAAGTTTAAAATAAAAAGTAAAATAATAAACAACATTTTATTATGTTACATAATAAAATTTTCTTTTAAACAATATTTAACTATATTACATTATAAATTCTTCTATTATTCTCAGACAATAATTTTTTAATGTTACATTCATTTTCATTTTATTCATTATAAATCATTACATTACATTAAACACCTTACGTCAAACCAAACATAATATAGAGTTTGACATGAAATTTTTTCAATAATTATTATAAATAATTTATGGTAAGAAAACATAAATGATATTCAACAAATCATACACTAAAATGCTCAAAAGAAGTTACCGTATTCCGTATATCCAGAATCACAGGAGCACTGCGAAATTGAAGGCCTCTTGTGTCTTAAACCCCCAAAGTTCTCGAAGGCGTCAAGTTCCAGATCTACTCACGTTCCTTTTTTTCATTTTCTCTTTCAATTTCAATCACGGTCGCCTGATTTTCCTCTTTTCTTCAAAACCAACGGCCGACAATCCACCATCGCCAACAAGCGTTATTACACGCAAGTATATGCAACCATAACCTGCCCCAGTTTCCTATCTCCGTTCTTCTTTAAACACACATTTCTCTCCCTGTTTCCGAGATCTCTTTGGTATTCGCGTTTGGATCTGTTAGTGCTTGGTTTTGCTGAGGCAGTTTCCATAAGATCTTGGAAGAGAATGAACAATGGAGACGTTGACGACGGATTTCACCCGCCTACCACCGGTCGCAAGTACCGGCCGGTAGTGGACAGTGATCGGGCGGTGCTCGAGATGTCCTCCATCGATCCTGGATCGTCCTCCTCTGCTTCTCTCCCCACTCAGCAATCTAACTTCATGTGATTGACTGCTCTTTTTCTCTATATGTGTTATTGAATAGTATGCATATGTGTTTGTGTATGTATGTATAGTATCAGTTTGGAAGAGATTTTGTTTAGAATGTCATGAATGTAGTGTTATTTTATAATTGTAAGGATTACGTTTGGTTTTTTTGGAGTCTGTTTTCTGATACGAGATGGTTTGGATTGGGATGGTTAGTAAAAAAAAATTTGTAAGCTGAGGTATTACCTGTGAATCTGAGTAACCGTTTCCCTATATGTTTAATAAGTTTTTAAGTTTAATTATGAAAGATCTGTCAGTTTCTTCTGTTATCCATTTAGTTGTAACGAAAAATTGGAGGGAATTTGACTAGTTCTTTGCTTTTTTTGAGTTCTGCATTGGCATTTGCTTATCTGCGATTGAGTGAGTTGAAACTTTTTTTTTTTTTTTGGTAGTAACATCATTAGCATAAGTCGGTGTTTCGTGTTCAAGTTTGATGTTTATATTCTGATTTTGGAGAATAGAAGAATGAATAGACACACAGCAGCTGTAATTAAAAAGGCAACCACATGCTTCTCCATATTTCTACATATATCTCATTTAATCTTTATTTTTCATTTCCAATTCATCAATGTACATGGGTAGGAAGACTAAAGTAGGCCCCCAAGTGAACATGACTCCTGGTGCTAGCCAAGTGGAAGCTCCTGCAAATGGAGAAGCAAATGTCCCGGTGAAAGAACACAAATTGGAACTGTTTGGTTTTGACTCTCTTGTTAGCATTCTGGGCCTTAGGAGGTATGCTGCTTATTTTACTTATTTATGTTCTTTATTTATCGCTCCATTGACTGGAGCTAAACTTTGATGATGGTGGTTTCATATCTTGTTAGTTATTTGAGAAAATTAGGGTGGTGTGGGCAAGAAATTTGTGCCCGATATAATTTGAGACTTTTGTTGAATTTCATCCATGGTTCTTCAAATCCTATCATTTTATACATAAAAAGTTTTTTGTTTCCTGAGTAGCATATAATAGGTGGTATATAAAAATACAATATAAATTTGTCTCATATAGGAACTACTGAATGATGATGAGTATTTTAATGATAGAAGGGAGATGCCATTTTGGCTTATATATTTGAATTCAAATTCAGTTAGTCGTATTCTTCCATACTATCTATACGATGCAAGTTGATTGGTCTTTGAAAGTGTCCTCTATTATTCAGTAATCTAGCACTTTGCATTGCTACTTGTCGATTTATCTTGCTTGGTGTATCTTCATTTCGTAACCTATATTATATCCATGTGGCATTACCGCTTGAGAGTTAAATTTGACTTTCCTGTAATTTGCACCTGCTTTAAATTTTCTGCTAAGATGTTTTGAATTACATCTGTTTTCTACTTCCTGTTTCAGTATGACGGAGGAGGAAGTTGCAGCACCTTCTAGTCCTAGGGATGGTGATGATGGTTCCTTAATGTACGAGCGTCCGAGGGTAAGCTAACTTTTTTCTCTTGCCACCACCTTTTCCTGATGGATTCTCTGGATATAGAAAGTTCTGTTGCAAGTCTGCAGTACACTATTGATGCTGCTGTGGCTGCAATATGTCTGGTAGTGCTGATCACGTGAGGTTCATTTTAGCAGCATAAATTTCACGTGCCATTTCAAATGGATTGGCAGGATATGCTTGATTGCCAGATTCTTTGTGAATATCTAACTTCGTATGTGTAATTCACCCAACAAATTGCTAGGTTAAGATGCTTGGTATCTGAGTACTGTTAAATAAACTATTTTTTCTTATGTTTAACTTCATAGTGTTGGAATTCTTCTTCATGGAATGGTTATTCCAGGATGAAGCCTCATAGGATTATTGCATGACATTATTTTTCACATTCCACGTTCAACGATTCATAATTGAAAAATGCAATATAGTGTATTACATTGGTTGTGTCAGTGTTATCCTTTTCTCATGCATGACTTAAACAATGTTCACTTTATTCTGGAGTGTGATACATAGTGTTCAACTTTTCTCAAAATCAAGGCTACCTTTTCTTGTAGCACATTTGTAATTTTTTATGGATTTATTTCTTGAATATAGGTATTAACCACCAGCTTCATGATGAATTATCTTGTTTTTATGTGCTACATGCAGGGTAATGATATTAAGTTGGGGACCATGATGGGTGTTTTCGTGCCATGCATCCAAAGCATACTGGGAATTATCTACTATATCCGATTCTCTTGGTAAATGTCAAATAAATGATTTTGGTTTAACTTTCTGCACATATTCCTTTTGTTTTAGGATGTGATTGTGCAACATGCATGAATTCTTACTATTTTGCTTCTTGTTTTCCATTTTTTAATGGTTTAGTTGTTTTGTAAAATATGGTTTCAGTCCAGCCAAAACCAGTTCAATAATCTGATCCTTTTCATTTTGATTTTTTGAATCAGCTATCTTAGTACGCTTGTTCTTTGTCATGTCAAGTTTCTTTGTGAGTTGGATTGTGGAAATCTCATTGAATTTGCAATAAGTGCCTATAAGTTTCAGCTATCTGTTGGAGATTGATGATCCTCGTTATGTATTTTGACTGTTTGCTACCTGGGTGTAGTATCTCATCCTTGATTTCATGTCTTTACCTGGGTTGATTGTTCTCATGTTTTTCTCAAACCTGCAGGATTGTTGGGATGGCAGGAATAGGTGAATCATTATTGCTGGTAGCATTTTGTGGTTTGTGTACTTTCCTAACTGGAATTTCGCTTAGTGCAATTGCAACTAATGGTGCAATGAAGGTAAACATGACATGCTTGAATCATTGAAAAAAATTGTTTTTGCTACGAGAAAATTTCAAGTGTTCACTGTCTTTTGTGACTGGACAATGACTATGTTTACGTATGCAGTCCTAAATGGGTCTGCTGCTTTATGTGGTCTTACAGCATATTGGAAATCTGCTTAACTATCTAATTGCTAGATTTGTTGCTTCAGCAATTTACTTGTGTTTATTTTTGTTTAGGGTGGGGGGCCATATTACCTCATTGGTCGTGCTCTTGGCCCAGAAGTTGGAGTTAGTATAGGATTATGTTTTTTCCTTGGGAATGCAGTTGCTGGAGCTCTGTAAGTAGTTGTAATCAAATCTTCTTAAGCTGCCTGTCTGACAAGTCAAGGTTCATGATTATGATGAAAAAGCTGAAGCATTTTCACCTTTATGAGCCACTTCTGCACAAGTATTTATCTTAAAATTTGTTCCTTCATTACTTTTTTTTTTTTCAGTTATGTGCTGGGTGCTGTTGAAACCTTCTTAAAAGCTGTGCCTGCTGCTGCAATATTTAAAGGTAATGATGGGAAATTTCTGGACTCATAAACATTGTATGCAACTAACTTCATGAAGTTGGGACTGATTTGTTTGCAAGCAACTTCATGAAGTTGGGACTGATTTGTTTGCTCATTGCCATACTTTTCAATTCAGAGACTATCACAAGGGTCAATAATACAGCGACTCCAGAGCCCATACAAAGTCCTACTTCACATGATCTGCAAATTTATGGCATTGTTGTGACAATTATTTTATGCTTCATTGTATTTGGTGGCGTGAAAATGATCAACAGGGTTGCACCTGCTTTCCTCATACCAGTTCTATTCTCGCTCTGCTGCATATTTCTGGGGATTTTTGTAGCAGGAAAGGACAAACCTGCATGTAAGTATTTCACTTTGAACTGCTTGTATTTTCTGGAAAACATCTCCTGATGGATGATTTCTGTTGGACTAGAATTCATTTTCATACAAACTTTATTGCACGTACATTCTGAGGAGAGCATATCAATTATTACTGCTTTGTCCACTTACCTGTGCAATTTCAAAATAGACATATAATCTTGTATACTGGTATTTGACATGACTTTCTGATTAGGATGGGTTTTCTGTTGCATTGTTGTTTGGTTTATTCAGGAGTGGTTCATACATGCATTGTTGTTTGGTTCTTCTTTGTTTTTTTTTGTGTAGTGTCACTTTGATGGCACATTAAAACCCGGAACTGGAATCCAATCCTTGAAATAGTACTGTCTTACAGTCTTTGATTCTTTTTTCATGTTCTGATTATTTTTTGTTTCTCTTGCTGTTGCAGCTGGAATTACGGGCTTGAGTTTGGGAAGCTTTAAAGACAATTGGAGTTCAGACTATCAGTTTACAAATGACGCTGGAATACCTGATTCTGAAGGAAAGAATTACTGGAATTTTAAGTAAGCATTGACAAGAATCCTATGTTGTCTGTATTTGTTACTTGTTGAAGTGCATATCATGAATTGGGTAGCTGTTCTATTCTCTTGCAATTAGCTGCCTTCTTATAGGACTACTTTAGTGTTCTGTCAATGTTTTGTAGCTGTTTATTATGTACACTGTGAATCTCCTTCATATTCAATTGACCTGCTGACTGAGAGTAGATGGAATTTACTGCATCATGCTGGTTTTGTATCAATTGTGGAAAATAATACCTTTTTTGTTTGGGTTGCTCGAGCAAATGAAACTTCCATTTGTTTTTAATGTCATTTTTCTATTCTGCTTTTAACTTTCTCTCTTTTGTTGATTTCAGTGCATTGGTCGGTCTCTTTTTCCCTGCAGTAACAGGAATAATGGCAGGCTCTAATAGATCAGCCTCTCTTAAAGATACTCAAAGATCAATTCCAATTGGAACATTAGCTGCAACAGTTGTAACAACTGCACTATACTTTTGTTCCGTGTTCTTTTTTGGAGCTGTTGCAACTAGACAGAGGCTTTTGACAGACAGGTATTTCCCTTTTATGATTGTAGTAGAAATGTATGACATCTTTTACATTGGAAATTGTTTGTCTTTTTTCTTTTCTTACTTCCTCTTCTTTCTCCCCTGTAAACCTCAGATATGTCCAACTATAATTATTTCCTTATTTTAGTGGATTAGTATTTCTTGATATCTATGTTAAACTTTTATATCTTATAAGGGCTTAAGGTTATTGTTGATTTCTTTGAGGCAAACACGTACCAACTTCAGTGGCTGAGGTTGTTAATTCTGAACTTCAGTCTTACATGTGACTGAGCTGTATTTCTATGCAGGTTACTAACAGCTACAGTTGCTTGGCCTTTTCCTGCAATCATCTATGTTGGCATAATTCTTTCAACCCTAGGTGCAGCTCTTCAGAGTCTGACAGGTGCCCCACGCCTGCTTGCAGCGATAGCCAATGATGACATTTTGCCCATTCTTAACTATTTTAAGGTTGCAGAGGGGCAGGAGCCTCACTTCGCAACATTTTTTACTGCATTTATCTGTATTGGATGTGTCATTATTGGAAATCTGGATCTTATCTCTCCCACTACGACGATGTTTTACCTTCTGTGCTATGCGGGTGTAAACTTGTCTTGCTTCCTTTTAGATCTTCTGGATGCTCCCAGTTGGCGTCCACGGTGGAAGTTTCACCACTGGAGCCTATCTCTTCTTGGAGCATCACTTTGTATAGGTCAGCTTCCTTTTGCTTTTGCCTTAGAATATTCTTCGTTGATGTCTACTTTCAGTTGTTCTTAGAAGACACAATGAAGGCCTCAGCAAAGACAAGAAATTCTTGTTTGGCATTTCTTACTTGTTCTGTATTTCAATTCGGGCTCAAATACCTTAAAACTCAAAGGTGATTATGATAAATGATGAATGTTCTGATATCCCTTTTGCTTCTGTTTGTAAATTATCAAATTGTTGCGGATCATAAAAAGGCATCATTAAGATGTGCTTAACCAAAGTCCATCACTATCATTTTGGGGCCCTGCCTGCTGTACCAAAATCAGACAATTTAGAAGTACTGTCAATCCTGAGCTATCTTTAATCCTTTGTCCATAAGATATTTCTATATTGACATGAAACTTTTTTCTTTCTATTTCTGTGTTTCTTAGAAGTACTTTACTTGGATTAGCCCATGTTTGGAGTTCAGTATTTGTTTGCTGTGATGGTATTATGCAAGCAACATCAAGTTAAAGCTAAATATTGTTTACTATGATTGTGCTGCATGGAAACAACCTCTCCACTAATTAGGGGTAAGGCTGTGTACTTTTGGATCTCCCCAAATTCTACATCTCAATGAGATTTCTACTAGGGTGTTGTTGTTGTTATTGTTGATATGATTGTACTGCATAACATATTTGGTCTGTGTTCTCAATAATGCGTTTACTTGCATACTTCCCATGCTGGATGTGTTTCCATAGCTGACAAGGTAGTTATTATTTATAACTTATGTTGTATCAGGTGCTTCTTTGAGGTCCTTACATTTTTGTATTGATCTTTTGCAGTTATCATGTTTTTGATATCGTGGTCCTTCACTGTTGTATCGCTGGCTCTTGCAAGCCTCATATATTATTACGTGAGCATTAAAGGAAAGGCTGGAGACTGGGGTGATGGCTTCAAGAGTGCATATTTTCAATTAGCGCTTCGTAGTCTTCGGTCTCTTGGAGGTATGATACCATTTCAAGTGGACTACACTTTTTCTTTGAGCTTATTTATCTATGATTCCAAGAGCTGTAGTCAGTTGCAACTCAAAAATAAATATTAAAAAATGCAGAATATTTGCAATATTGTTGTGACGTATGATGACTAGCTATTGTGAATGGCCATGTTTTCCAGTATTTGGTCAGGGGCCTTAACGTAAAGCTTTTACGAGTAAATATGATCTAATGAATTGTAACGACTGTATGGTTGCTGATTGCTACGGATTTTTTCATTGTTTACATGCTTGCATATTCATCCACGTCTTATCTCAGTAGATGATCAGTCAGAGATGTTCTTAGTTCTCTCATACATGCCTTGTCCAAATTCTTTTTTTAATTCTTTCTGCTTTTATGTCTAAATATTGTGTTAGGCCTCCAATTATGCACGTTTATTCCAGAAGAGCTAAGCAAGGGGTAGCTGAGTAATAGGCTATTTTTTTTC
>JANZLD010000003.1:57933234-57952806 GCA_026413575.1 Erythroxylum carthagenense
TCATCATAATAATAATAATCATCATCATCATCGTCATCGTCATCGTCATCGTCATCATCATCGTCATAATAATAATAATAATAATAATAATCCAACGTTAAATTTTCTATTAATATGAATGATATAGCGAGCTACATCATATTAGTATTTTCATATAATATATATGAATTTTATTATTTAATAAATTAAAAATGACATAAGGACATGATTTAAAAAACTTATAAGGTCATGATTAAATATCTAATTTACAAAAATTAAAAATTTGACAATAATAAAATAGAAAAAAATTAAAATTTACAAAATTAATTAATTATAATTAGGCATAAATTGACTTGCAAAAATTCAATAATGTATAGCTTTATTTGTTTAAGAGGGTGTAATTGGTTTTTCGCTTGCACATAATCAGCTGTTTATATGAAATGCTGCTATTCTATAGCTTTTCAAAATTGAGCTATTGAGATAAATCAGCTACTTTTTCATCTTCTTACCAAACAAGAATTTCAGCTGTTTGAAATGGTCAAACAGTTGAAAGACTTGAATCAGCTAATAAGTAGCTGATTCCTTATTCACCAAATGCAGCCTATGTCTTTCTTTAAGGGTAGCAATGATCCCCAAAATTATTTATAGTATGATCTTTAATAATTATAATTATTTTAAAGAGAAGAAGGTAAAGCTAATTGTAGTAAAGTTGACTAATTATATCACTATTTACCAAAGTTTGATTGTAAAATAAAAAGCACTTTTTTAGTAGATATAGTTTTTTTGGTAGCCAAAATACAGCTTTTAAAGAAATTCAAATTCGAAGCTTTTCAAAAATGCACAATTTCAAGTAGATTTTTCATATCAATTAATAAGTTTTCTTTTTTAGTCCATTTTGCCTTTATGTTTTATACATAATTTTCACAATACCCACAAACTCATTTTCATGTTTATTTTGGAATTTATATAATATTATTTAGCTTTTTATATGTTTTAATATTTATTTTTTATATTACTTATGTTATAATCTATATAAAAGATTTGGTTAGATATATTTTCATTTATGTTTCATATGGTTTAAAATTATATAATAATTAATATATCGTGCTTTGCATATTGTTTAATATACTTTAAATAATATTTATATGCATAAATAATTTTTATTACAAAATAAAGTATAGTTAAAATTAATAAAAACGTCTTTTTTTATATTGCCAAATAGTCTACTGTATGAAATTTTTTCAAAAAATTGCTTTTTTAATTGACAACTAAACAGTTAACTGGCTTCTTAAAATAGTTCTTTTAAAAAAAGCTCTATAGACAAAATCTCTACTAACAAAAGCCCTACTGATATAAGCTCATCAAACAAACACTAAGATGAGTTGATGAATAATAGGGGGATTGTGAGCTATTCATAGGTAATTGAAATAAATTGGAAGGTATTATTAGAAGGAGATTCGTGCTAAGCCATTATTATAAAGATTTCAAAGTCATTCTCTAGGAACAAAAGTATGGAGGATTATTATAAAGAGATTGAAGCTATAATGATTCGAGTCAATATAGAGGACAGAGAAGCTATTATGACCAAGTTCTTAAATGGGTTGAATTGAGGTGTCGTCAATATATGTTGAATTGAGGTGTAGTCAATATGGTACATTTACAACTATGTAGAGTTAAAAGAGATAATGTATATAAAATATGAAAGTAAATAGACAATTAAAACATAAAGGGGTATCAAAGTACCCTGTTAGCTTAATAACTCCTAAATGTTTTATTTAAAAAAAGGATGAAGGAATCCTTCTAAAATAAAAGCAGCTAAGCCATCTAAGGCTAAAAAATGATGTCTATAATAAAGACAAAGGTAAAATTGATTCTCGACCCTCTCAAAATAGAAACAATGAAAAATTCCATTATTAAGGATATGATTTATTACACTACAACACTCAAATAAGAGGGTCATAAGCATGACAAATGATGGATATATAGAGAGCATTAGAGATTCAAACGAAAAGAAATCTATACCACCACTTGAAGATTCTAGTGATGAGGGTGCTAAGTATATTGTTAAGGGTAAAATGATTATTACTCAGAGAGCATTAAGTATTCAAATTAAGGTAGATGAGTTAAAGTAGTAGAGAGATAACATCCTTCATACTAGAGTCATGTTTATAATAATAATGTAATATGATTATTGGTAGAAGGAGTTGTACTAATGTTGTTAGTATAACTCTTGTTAAAAAGTTATGATTACCTATTGTGAAGCATCTTATATTGGTTTATACTTTATAGATTCTATTACATAATTAATTAAATGTATTATTTATCTTATATGTATTTATTTATTTAACTAATATATAAATATATTTTACAAATAAATTTATGATGAAATTATGATTATACAATTTATATTGCATCGACGTACTATCACTAAATTGTTTATAATTACTGCTCTATTAAGATTAGACATTAGTTGTAAGGCCCCAATATATACTCTAGAAGCATTATAGTATGTCTATGGTGTATTAATAAGTGAACATAAAGAATTAAGTATATCTAAGTATAGTAAGAGACATTATGGTAATTAATTTACAAGACAAGGGTAAATTGGTAATTTCTTCATTTAGGCATGAACATGTATAATTATATGTGAAATATGGACTAGAATGAAACCAATTGATGACTTTATATGCCAACCTGGGAACTAAAGGAAGAAGAAGGACCAAATGTACAATTTTGTCAAAAATCCACATATGGTCCAATGAAATTGAAACATGTGTCTAAGACTAGAAACTTCATGAAAAGGGGAGAAGAAGAGAGGGGAGAAGGACGTGTATGTAGGGTTTTAACTCCATAATTTTCTCATCTCATCTCCTCTCCACTCCATCTCCTTAATCTCATCATTTTGTATAAGGAATCAAGCTAATCCTAGGTGAAAATCAAGGTAAAAGTTAATGGTTTTTCTTCTCATCTTCATCTTTTCTTACTTTGCTTAAGAAGAGTTGGAATTATAAGGTTGAAATTGGGATTGGGATATGTATTTGTGGTATTTCTAGTTGGTGAATCAAGCAAAACAAAATGGCAAGAGAAGCAAAAGCACTTGAAGAAGAGCTGATTAGTAGGACTACACTTAGGTAATTTTTGTATGTGTGTATATTTGAATTTGTACAAATATTGATTTAGGCATGGAAGGGTTGCTGGAATGATGTCTTGGTGTTACTTTGTATGGAATAGGTTGAATATGATGAGAGAGTAACGTTTAGTAAAATTCTATCTTTTAGTGACTAGGCCAGCCATGCTATATGAAGTGGAGTGTTGGCTCATCAAACAAATTCACATGCATTAGCTAACAATGATAGAGATGAGGATGTCTCAGTGGATGTACAACCTTACTAAAAAAGATAGAGTCAAGAATGTAATAGCGAGGGACAAATTAAATGTTGCTAATATTATGGACAAATTAAGAGAGACAAGACTTAGGTGAGACACCCGAACGTTGCAGTGAGAAGATGCGAAAGAATCGTACTTAGAGATTGTAAGAGAAAAATAAGGAGACCTAAAAAGAATTGGGGGAAAGTGATGAAAAATGATATGACAATGTTAGAACTTACCGAAAAGTGAGAAGATGCGAAAGAATCGCACTGATCATAAACGTAGCTCTGAATATGTTTCACAAGTATTTATATGAGTGAAAGTTGATTATAGATCAACTAGGAGCTGTAACATGTTACATGGAGAATAAAAAATATCAAGCACGAAAATCAATTGGACTTGGTATTTGGTAGTCCTATGCTTTGCTCACATTTAACCACTAAAAGACAAATAATAGTTCATTATTCTTCCATGACTAACCCCATATTCTTATTATGCTTGAAAATTAATGGAAATAGAGAATATGCAACTATGTCTAAGAATATACAGGAGCAAGAATGTCAACACAACACAAAAGTCACCAAAAGCAACACAGAGAGTACAAATGCCTAGAACATGAATTTTCCTGGTTAAAACATCAAAACAAAACCCACAATGTGTAACTAAAATAATTACAAGTACGGAAGGACCCTAGTTATTCACAATAAATCTCAATGATCTCTATGACATTTCACCAAACACATTACAGGCATTATCCCATATTCTCAATATTAACATACAAAGTTCTCAAATTAGTCACATCATGTCTCAAACACAACCAATTAAACCAAATTGACCAAAAGAGAATGAGAGATTACCTTATTAAGTGCGTTGGATCATTCACCGAATCACCATTGGTTGTTTCAACGTTGGTGACTAAGTCGAGTCACGATAGATGATATACGAAGACGAAGAACTGAGATAGAACGTGAAACGAAGAAGAAGAACTGAGAAGTGAAACCAACTAGGAGGTGAAGGGAGATGGATAGAGGCAAGACTACAAGAGGAGGTTGCTGTGATGAGTGACTAAGGGGTAAGCGCACGAGAGCAAGACTGCGAGGGGTGGGGGCAGGGGCAATGCTGCTGGCTTGTTTAATCATAGGCAAAACGACAACGTTTTGGCTTGCAACAAAATGACGTTGTTTTGTCTTCTATTTTATTAACTGCTATAACTTAAACGACATCATTTTATCTTTAAAACAAAATGACATCGTTTTATCGTGAGAAGAAATATTTTATACATAAACAAAACGACATCGTTTTGTAACAATTAAAACGACATTGCTTTGTTTGGATCATTGTGCAGGCCAAGGGTCACGGGTCGGGCTGCTTGGCTTGGGCCACAGTTTAGCCTGTCTACCTTGATCTATGGTCCGTAGCCCATGACTCAAGGGCTGTGGCCCCGACCCAAATTTCCACGGGCCATTCCTAGCCTACCGATGACCCAGCCCGTGGGTTGGTTTGACGAGGCCAAACTCGTTGACCCTAGGCTAGGCTAGGCTGGACGGGTTGGTCTTGACATCCATAATGTCAATAAAAGAAGTTATTGTTTTCAATTGGTTGGTATTGACATCTTTAATCTCAATGAAATAAGTTTTTGTTTTTAATTTTTATATTACAAATTTAAGTTGAACATATCTAAAGGCAACTATAAAAGATAAAAATAATTCCGTTGTCGATTTATCAGTAGAGCTTTTATCAGTAGAGCTTTTGTTAGTATAGTTTTCTGAGAAGAGCTTTTCTAAAAAGCTAGTTGACTGTTTGGCTGTCAATTGAAAAAGCTGTTTTTTAAAAGAGCTTCATACAGTGGACTGTTTGGCAACATAAAAGTAAAAATTATTTTTATTAATTTTAATTATATTTTATTTTGTAATAAAAATTATTTATGTATATAAATAATATTTAAATTATATTAAATAATATACAAAGCACAATATACTATAAGATGATGATTAATATAATAAATGATCTAAGATAAAAATATACTAAAGCTACTTAAAGATCGATCTATTAATTGAAATGTCATATATTCCTAAAACTATCAATGATTTGTTTGAATGATCGGTGATGTAATTTTCAATCCTATCATATTATCTATGTTTAAATCTTACTTGAGAAATAAAATACATTGCATTGATATTTGTTCAAAGAATGAAGTTTAGAGTAAATAATTCTCCATATAAGGATGGTGACTGTGTCTCAAGTGAAAAGAAAAAGAGAAAAAGAAAAAATCAAGTAAATTTTCGTGAAGGGATGGTAAAGAGGGAACAGAACCGAAAATATGAATGATGTGAATCAAGCTCATAAGCAAGAAAGCACTTGTGATATGCAACACCAAGATCTCATCTTTCCTCTAATCTAAATAGCTGGATCAGTAAGGTCATGTTATAACCATTATAATTAAACGTGAAGATTCTTCTCAAAGCGAAAAACTAGAAAGCAATTTGTATGGCTATTGATAGTCTGTCAAAGGTTGGTTAAGTCCAAAAATATTCTTCACCTTATAAATTATGGAATATATTTTATTAGTAGCAAATGTCCTTAAAATTTTTGTCCTAATCCTTAGTATATCTCCATTTTGATTCACAAGCTTAACAGCTACAAAGTCTACCAGAACTGACCAATTATGCGTTTCTGATGGGTGTAACCAACTCAGATTGCCTGAATTCAGTATGGACATTACTAGACTCCGCATAAAAATCATTCAAGATTTATGAGCCAAAGGGATTCCATAATGCAAATTTGGAGTGTTATTTGGCAAAAGATTAAACTCACCTTAACACAGACATTAACTAGAATAAACACATTGAATACATAATTCACTAGCAAGGAAATGGTGCTAAAAGGAACTGACAGCTGCTCAAAATCTCAGTTTCCATTCTCCAGGTTTATGAACTACCACCAATTAAATTCTCTGATCTCAGCTTATCTAACGATAACTCTGTCCAACATACTAAACTCAAGAAACTTAAAACTGTATAACTAGCTGAAATTGCTAAATAACTCACACCCATCGGAAGAAGGAAGAGCCTTTATGACAAAACCTAGTTCCCAAATTTTCATATGGACTACGTCAACATAGCACCATCCTCTAAAGTGCAGTTGGTAACAATCCCAAACGAGTATAAATACTGTTGAAAGCCAACAAAACAAATTATTTGCAACACCAAATTACAAAACCACGAAAACCTGCAAAAACACGGAGAAAAAGAAAGTGATTAGTCATTAATGAAACAAAAGTAAACGACGCCAATCAAATAAGATGAATTGACCCGCTTCTATGAGCTAAAACAATAGACAAAAATCGGAATAGGACACAACAATCCCCAAAATTCAAACCCTAAATCTAAAGAATAAATTGATGATAACAGAACAAAGAGTTAACTGCAATGAATATCCAGCTTAATCCAAATCGTTAAAAAGAAATGCAATCCGAATTTGGATTCAAGATCGAGAAATGGAAAACAAAACAAAAAAATTTGCATGTTTAAGGAATTTGGAAGCAAATCATTCTAGATACGTTGTGAGAGAGGATGAGTCGTGTGTGACTGAATAGAGAAGAAAGCCAAAGAAAGAAAAGAAGTAAAATTTGTTATATATGTATGTGACGCGAATTTATCTACTTGAAGAAGCTGAAATTTGAGACTTTTCTGAAAAGCTTCAAATTTCAACTTCTAAAAAGGTTATATTTTAGTTTCTAAAAAATTATTTCTATTTTAAAAACGTTTTTAAAATTTTTAGGCAAACGCTCATTTTCTTTAAAATAATTTTTGCTGTAGAAAAAATTACTTTTGGATCTTTCAAATGATGAATCAGAGGTGCTAAACTTAGACGAAAACCCTCGGTGAAAACTGGCATGAAGGAGGCCATAAAAGGAAAGAGCGAGAGCTAAGCTTCAGCAATGGAGGACTCAGAGGGAGTTCTCAGCTTCGATTTCGAGGGCGGCCTCGACGCCGCCCCCACCATACCCACCGCCGCATCCATGCCATCTATTCCTTCCGATAACCCATCTGCCGCTGTCCCCGTCAGCTCTTCCGGTCCAGTCACTGGGGCTCCCGACCCTGTCGGTTCTAATCATCCGTCGCGGCGGAGCTTTCGGCAGACGGTGTGTCGACACTGGCTGCGCAGCTTGTGCATGAAGGGAGACGCGTGTGGGTTTCTCCACCAATACGATAAGTCGCGTATGCCGGTTTGCCGCTTTTTTCGTCTCTACGGAGAGTGTCGGGAACAGGACTGTGTGTACAAGCACACTAACGAGGATATCAAAGAGTGTAATATGTATGTCTCTAATTTCATTTCTTTAAAAATCTGTACTTTATTGTTTTTGACTTGATTTTTACTTATGGTTAACGTGGATATTGCATTCTGATTGGGGAGTGAATGACTTTTAGCATGACCTATTGAATTATATGTTTATTCTTTGTTTTGGGGTTGGGGACTCAATTTAGTACTAGTGATAAAGGTTGGTTGGCAGTTTAGTAGTAGTGGTAAAGGGGGTTGTTTTCAGTTGTGTGATCTGTTTCTCATGGTGATAGTGTTAAATTTATCAAGAACTAATTTTTGGTGAAATTCTTTGTTGGTGATTTACTGTTACATTATTTTTGAACAATAGTTGGGGTGCTAAAGATTAACTAAGTTGCTTGCTTAGGTCTTTGATGAAAAATTTCTAATATTTTTCTCATATCTTTTGTCCCAAGAATTGCCGTTGTACAAACACTTTAGTGGTTAATGCAATTACGAATGTCTCTTACTACTTAGGTTAAAGAACAGAGACAAGAGTGACTGACTCGTAGTCAATGTAATATTGCCATTGCAGGTACAAATTGGGGTTTTGTCCAAATGGTCCTGACTGTCGATATAGGCATGTAAAGCTACCTGGTCCTCCACCTCCTGTTGAAGAAGTACTTCAAAAAATTCAGCAGTTGAGCTCTTACAACTCAAACAAATATTTCCAGCAAAAGAATACTGGTTTCACTCAACAAACAGAAAAATCTCAGTTTACACAAGGTCCCACAGGTGTTGGTCAAGGTGCAGTTGGAAAACCTTCCATCACAGAGTCTGCCAATGTCCCACAACAGCAACAGGCAGTGCCGTTGCAACAACAGCAGCAAGGACAGCAGTCTCAGCAACAGGTTGGCCAGACTCAGATGCAAAATTTTCCAAATGGGCTGCCTAATCAGGCAAACAGAACTGCAACACCTTTGCCCCAAGGAATTTCTAGGTGTGTTCAGAGTCCTAAGGTCTTTAATTGAGTTGTGTAAATCAGTTCATGTATTTTGTTTCAATATTGTTATCAAAAGCTATAGGGATGATACGTAACAGTTCCGGAGAAGACTTTTTGTATTTACATTTTACAACTATTATATAATAAATTGATTAGTTCTTCCATTGTGAGAGGGAAAAGAAGTTTATTCTTTATTCTTTCTTTTTTCTTAGCTTTGAAATGTGTCATGTTTTCTTCAAGAGGGAAGTAGGAATGAAGCAGGCAGGAAGCTACCGCTTCTAGAATAGAGTGCAAGCCTAAATTTGCCCTAATGCTAGCACATTTGAGGTGGTAAATGTCCAAATAAAATGTCTTCAAATCAACCTCAAAGGTGTCAGTGATCTGTTGTTGGTTTCAAAACAGGGTGGCATGCACAGGGTGGTGGCATTCTTCCTGGTGTTACTTGTTCTCCAGGAGCAATGCATCATCAATCAAGGTTCTTGGTGATCAACTGATACCAGAATTTTTGTCTAGTTTTTTCCTGTTCAATTCTCTTGCTTATACTGCATGTAGTTAAGGTCTTCAAAACTTTTTTCAAAAATCATGCCAACATCAAGATTTCTTCTTTTTTCTTTGTTGTCTAAATAATTTCTTATAAGCTGATTTGTTGAAAGTGTTGCTCATTATGCATTTGGGTCATTTCCTTGTGCTTTCTTCACTTATGGGAAACTTGAGTTGGTTTCAGTATGAGTTCAAAAGAGTCATTCTCATTTAATGAAGACAATTTTGCTTCAAATCAGTGAACAATATTAGGTGAATTAACCACATATTAACCAGTCTGTTGACTCAAAAGTTGACACTGTATTGCAAATATTTGGACGGGCTTAAGCTTTTAAGATTAGGCTTAATTGATGCCATTATTTTGACTTTATTTCTTTCTTGATTGATTCACTTGTGCACGTGGAGACGTATGTGTTACGTATAGGTTGATACTAGTCTTTCTTGGTGGTTTCCATGGTATCTGATGGAATTTTATGTAAATAGTCAATATATTATATTTAAACCCCTTTATTGACTTAAACTTGGAACCTGGGAAAAATGCCAAATTTGTTTTCTACTTTTGCTGCATCAAAGTACAGGTATTTGTAATGCTTCATTTTGCTACTAACCAATTTGTGCAAGTGAATATGTCAATTGAAATTTGGAGATAAGTCTGGACTAATTGTTGTGTGCACATTGTTTAGAAGATGACACTTTGATGATGCCATGATTATAGAGTTTAGAAAAGAACGTCACAATTTTACTATATTATGTGTACCTCTCTACTCTTCAGAAATGTAAGATTTGTGAAGATCTATTAGTGCAGTTTACTTGACTCCATTGTAAATTGATCTGGTACCATTAGGTCCTGAGGCCATGTAAGCTCAGATGCTTTGGTTGTCATGTGACGCTTCTACGGATCCTAGCTTCTTTTTCTTTGATGACTATTATTACTGGGATCAATATATTTTGACTTCTAATTCTACTTTAATGTGCTTAGTATATTCTTGCCTCTGTTAATCCTCTACTCTGCTTTTCTACTTTCAACCCAAGTTAAGCATCTTGATTGTTTTTAATTTGTTCTCTCGATGATGATCAGACTCACTAAATTTATTTCACTCTTGTATATGTTATCATTAGGTACTTTATTGTTAAAAGTTCCAACCGTGAAAATCTGGAATTATCTGTACAACAAGGAGTATGGGCAACCCAGAGAAGCAATGAAGCTAAACTCAATGAAGCCTTTGACTCTGCTGAAAATGTGATCTTAATATTCTCAGTCAACCGAACTCGACATTTCCAGGTTAGTTTGGGATACTACAGCTTTAAGTTGATGAGCAAAATCATTGTCCATCTTTAGTTTTTCACAATGAAAATTAGTTCGGGTGTCTAATGGCTTTCTTGTGCATACTTTTTCTCTAAAGTTAACCTAATTTCGTGTTACATCCATTCTCCTTTTTGAGATGCTAAACTTTAAATCACCAATTCTTGATAGGGATGTGCAAAAATGACATCCAAAATTGGGGCGCCTGTTGGTGGGGGAAACTGGAAATATGCTCATGGAACTGCACACTATGGACGAAATTTCTCAGTCAAATGGTTGAAGGTACATTCACACATTATTTTGGCAACTTTACTTTTCTTTAGTTTTTATGTGCATGTTGGAAACCAAAGTATGTGGATAAATGACTGATTACTCTCTCTCTTTCTCTCTTATGATTGTCTTTTATTTTGAAGTTTCCAACTTTTACTTAGAAACTTTAATATGTTTCTGCCATATCTATGGTTTTCTTTTGAACGACTCAAATGTATATTATTAAAATGATGTCCTTAGATCCACAGGCTAGAGGACAACCTTGACTTTAACAATGTATATGAGTGGAAAGATGAGTGTTGTTTTGGAAAGAAAAATGATTGAATAGTTTCCTTTATTTGTGTTGTAAAAACAATGTATCTGGAAGTTAAGGTACATCTATTATGTCTCATCTCATTGTACATCTGTTATAGCTTGATTTGGTAATGTTGATGTATACCATGTGATATCACATTTTCAACTTTATCTTGTAATGTCAGCCGATTTTTCACTGCATGTCCAAAGTGATGGATTTGCAATTGATGCTACTTGTATGCCAGTGGGGCCATTTTAGTTCTTGTGAAATAAAATGCTGATAGTTCTAAGCTTGATTTACAATTGTCTCAGGGTTTGTATACATGCTAGGGGTAGCTAATTGCAGTTTTTTTTATGACAGTTATGTGAACTATCCTTTCACAAAACGCGCCACTTGAGGAACCCATATAATGAGAACTTACCAGTGAAGGTACATTGCCCCGCTGCTATCCTCCCCCTTCTTTTTTGTTTCTCTTTGCACTTTTCTTCATGTTGCGTCATACGTTTGTCACCTTCATGCCAAAGGATATGGAAGTTTCTGCTCATTATTAGTATTACGAGGCATCAGGTAGAGCAAATACCATACTATATAATTTCCAAGTATGCATTACACTAGTAGGCATCTGCCTTTCTGACATTTTATTAATTTTATGTAGAGGGTCTTTTGTGCAATTCCTTAAAAATTCACCATTTATATTTTGAAGAATCATCTAACTTTTGATGTCTTATTTTTCGTACTCCTTTTTCATGATTAGTTCAAAAAAGAAAAGGGTTCTTTGGTTAATTGATGGTCTGCCATTGTTGTACTAGTTCTAAGGTGGTATGACTGAGAGATTTCTCTTGTCAAACTCCTAAATTTGCTTCTTTGAGATGACGTAAATATGAAATGATAACTATTTGATTTACATAATTTACAGCTGCTTTTCCCAGTCCAATGTAATATGATAAGGTTTAAAATCTAATTTGCTTGATTATTAGTTTAGAAAAAGAAAACAACATCATATTTTCTTTTACGATGAAATTGATTTTTCTAACCCTGTTTCTTTTGTATGGGTCTGTGAGGTAGTACCTGTTTTTATATGCAAGAATTGTTTTCCTAGTTGCTGTATTCACTTATATGATTCTATGCGTGGCTACAAGCTTTAGTCAGTTGCACTTAATTATTGATGCTTTGTACAATTGCAGATCAGTAGAGACTGTCAAGAGCTGGAGCCTTCTATTGGGGAACAGTTGGCTTCCTTACTTTATCTCGAGCCAGATAGTGAGCTCATGGTACATGCATTGTTTTGGTGGTTTTATGGCCATTTTTTGGGTAACAGAAAATGAATTTGTGGCCAAGTAGAATAGACTTATGAGTGAAATTTTGCTTTGAGAATGGCAAGTATAGAATGCAGATGAAAAAAGGGTCAACTTCAGTTTCTTTAGGTATAGGTTATCATGATACTGGCTCTGTCTCAAGTATTTAATAAATTCATTTGACTTGGCTCTATATCTGGACATAAGTTAAACAATTGTTACATGTGTCAATTGGAATTAGAGTAGGATGCTCGAGTATGATTGCGTTGGGCATTTGTTGGATGAATTTAACGTGTTAAATATTCTTTTGGGGGGATTTACTGGACTAGTTCCCTGAATATGCTTTTATCTCTTGTTGAGATCTAGTGAAAAAGTGTTAATTTTACGTCATGCTCTGCATACTTTTGGTTCCCATTTTCCTCTTTCACTTCCTACATTAGACAGCTGAGTGTCATAAAACACCTTTCTTTGTTTCAATGATTGCCAGAACCAAAGCATTGTAACTGTTCTTTTTCTTACTGGATAGGCGATATCAGTAGCAGCAGAAGCAAAACGAGAGGAAGAAAAGGCAAAGGGGCTCAATCCTGACAATACTGGCGAGAACCCAGATATTGTCCTGTTTGAAGACAATGAAGAAGAGGAGGAGGAGGAAAGTGAAGATGAGGAAGAAAGCTTTGGTCAGGCTGGTGCGCCAACACAAGGGAGGGGAAGAGGAAGAGGAATTATGTGGCCTCCTCACATGCCTTTGGCCCGTGGAACTAGACCTATTCCTGGAATGCGAGGTTTTCCTCCAATGATGATGGGTGCTGATGGATTTTCATATGGACCTGTAGGCCCTGATGGTTTTGGAATGCCAGATCTTTTCGGTGTGGGACCCCGAGGATTTGGCCCATATGGTCCAAGATTTTCAGGTGATTTTGCAGGTCCTATGTCTGGCATGATGTTTCCCGGCCGACCTGCACAACCTGGGCCTCAGTTCCCAGCTGGTGGGTTTGGGATGATGATGGGTCCTGGTCGTGGTCCGTTTATGGGGGGGATGGGCCCAACGGCAAACCCACTTCGTGGAACTAGGCCTGGTGGTATGCCATTGCCACCGCCTCCTGCATTATCTTCTCAAAATAGCAGCAGGACTGTTAAGAGAGATTCAAGACCAACAGCAAATGACCAGAATGATGGATATGGTGCTGGGTTAGGCCAGGGCAGGGGTCAAGTTGGGGCCATGGATGATGATGCACATTATCAGCAAGGAGTGAAGGCATCTAATGAGGATCAATTTGGCTCAGGAAGCAGCTTCAGGAATGATGAGAGTGAGAGTGAGGATGAAGCGCCAAGGCGTTCAAGGCATGGGGAGGGTAAGAAGAAATGATGAGATGCAGAAGGAGATGCTGCTTTAGACTCTGATCAGTAGCCAATGTCTGTGTATGAGCTTAGAGTGAAGAGAAACTACTAATCAGCCAAGACAAATTATTGATGCATTATTCCTCGAGTTTTTCTTGTCAGCTTATGCCACACGGGAAATCTATGTCGAGAATTGACAATTCCTTTCCGCTTTAGGGAAAAGAAAGCTAGTTGCTAAGGAAACACAGGATGTGTATCTTTTCAGCAAATGTGCCAAAAAATGCATGAAAAGTTGATCATACAATTCTAAATGGTGTTGCATACTAACTTTTGCTCATCATTTCAGGGCGTCTATTTTAACGCTCCTGCTGATCTAAACTCATGTATGAACTAGATTTTTCAGCTTATAAATTCTCTCTCTGATATGCCTTGAATAAAGCGCAGCAACATTCGTAATTCAGACATGAAAATCTTTAGTTTCCATTAATTTCATCAATTATGAAGAGTAAAGTTTTCAGGTTAATTTATAGCAAACCCACCTTTCTCTTCACCCTCTACTTTCATTAGGGTGTTGCTATTGCTATCCAGATCGGAGTCTTTCAGCAAGTCATACCTTCCCTTCACTTCTGTTGTGGTTTATTAAAATAATCTTTTGAGATCATTTAACCGTATACAAAATGAAATATGAAGCAGTCATTTTTAATTTTTATTTCAATTAAGTTGCTCGCATATTTATATTCCAAAAGGTGTTTGGTTTGGAATAAGTAAATAATGGAATGGTTATTTTTAAGAATATAATAGATAAAGAATAGAATGAAATAAATATTATTTAGTTTAGTTTATTCTTAAAAATTTGTAACGATGATGTATGCCGATATTTGATTTGAAACATATACCGATAATTTATTTGAAACATAAATTTGAGATGATAAAAGAATAAATAACAATAAGATCAAAATTTCTATTATAGCTCCACTATTATTATTATTATTATTATTAATTAATAATAATAATAATAAGTAGAAAGATTATCTTTACCTATTTCTCATTTTACATAATAAGTAAAAATAGGAGAAGATATCTTTAATTATGAAATTAATCATCCTGAATGGTTTGTTTTTTAACTAAACAAAGAAAAAACACAGGTAGTTTGCAAAGCGACAGCGTGTAGTTAGTATACCCGCAACAAATGGGTCGGTTAAAAGGTCCAATCCCATAACCCGTTTACCACCCATTGCTTCTTCTTTAACCGAAAAACCTCAACCCTTAAACCCTAGCAAGTAAGAGCCTCTATCAGACTCACTTTCCTCTTTCTCGTCATCGTCTCTGTCGGTTAAAGGTTGTAACCTTTAAGCTATTGCTGACGTTCTACAATTTTTATCGGAGAATTCAATTTCTCCACCTGGAAAAGCCCATTACATTGATATATAAGAACCGACATACGTTTCTTCTCTTGTTAGCTCGATTTTCTTCCAAAAAATTGAAGCTTTGAACCAATGAAGGGTAGAATTCCAAAGAACAATGGAGGGTCAGTTGTCAAAGGGAATAAGAAAAGGGGGACCAACAAATTCTCTATCGAGCATGACCCATTTTTTGGGTCTGATTCCAAGAAACGCAGAAAGTTGGGTTACAAAGACGAAGATATAGATTCTGGGGAATCGGAGGAAGAGAATGGGTTGGACTTGATTGCGATGGAGAACGGTGATGAGGAGGAAGACAAGGAAGAGTTATTGGATGAGACAGCAGGCGAGAAGAGGCAAAGAGTTGCCAAAACTTACTTAGAGAAGCTTCGAGCTATTACGAGGAAGCAGGAGGAGGAAGAAGATGAAGAGGGTGATGACAGAGGGTACGAGAGGGAAGGAGAGAGGGATTCGCTTGTTGCCCAGAAGTTGTTGAAGCAACAGCTTGAGGAGAGTGGCAGGTTGAGGAGAGCCATTGCTTCCAGGTGATTCGAAAACCCGTGAGCTGCATTTTGGTAATGGGTTGAATTTTGTGGGTACACTCAATTTGGATCTGCTTTTGAATAACCTTACCTCAGCTCCCAACTTGTGCAATTTATTTTCGCTACAGTGTTCATGTCACTGAAAAGTCATTATTTTTGGGGCTTTAGGTATACTGGATTCTATGCTAGTTTATTTCACATACGAAAAGCCTGCACGGTATTTGTTGGCTTTGCTATACAAATTGATGAGTTTTATACATTTTTTTTCCCTTTCAACTTTGTGAGTTTTGATAGTGCTGATTGATGGTCGAGATTTTCCAAAGAAAACTTGCTAGGTGTTATTAGGATATATCTAAAGTTCTGACCAAATTCCTGGTATTAGTGTCCGAGATTCTTGCATAGTTGATTTTATCTCGTATGAAATGGAACTATTTTAAGGCAAGCCTGATTATATATGGTTAACTGATTACGATTACATTTATGCACTATTCAGCGCCATAGAATGTCTATATTTTGGTTTAGAGTACTTATTTTCACTTTTTGCGATAGGATTCAGAAGCCTGAAGATGTTGATAGATTTGAGATCCTGGTTAAGCACCGGCAGTCTGTCACTGCCATTTGTCTGTCTGATGATGACTCAAGGGGTTTTTCTGCTTCAAAGGATGGAACCATTCTACACTGGGATGTCGAGAGTGGGAAACGTGAGAAATACCAATGGCCTACTGATGAATTGCTTAAAACCCATGGAGCAAAAAATCCTGAAGGCCGAGCTACAAAGCATAGCAGAAACGTTTTGACATTGGCTGTTAGTACTGATGGTCGATATTTGGCTAGTGGAGGATTGGATAGGCATGTTCATTTGTGGGACACTCGTACACGAGAACATATTCAGGTAGAATTGACTGGTTCCCTTTTATTCACAAAGTTGTTTAACAATGAGTGGGAACTATTTTGGTTCTTCTTATATATTAAATTTTTGCAATATAAGCTGCCAGAGAAACTCTGTTTTATAATTTATAGTAGACATGAACTGGAACCAAATCTACTTGCTGCATGCTGCATGCGGGTTGTCATTTACATTCGCTTTTAGCTCATAAAGGACGTATTTTGATGAAATATTGAAGAATTTTTAGTTCTTATATGGTGTTCTTCCTACAGGCTTTTCCAGGTCATAGAGGACCTGTTTCATGTTTAAGCTTTAGGCAAGGGACTTCAGAACTTTTTTCTGGTTCATTTGACCGATCCATCAAGATATGGAATGTGGAAGATAGAGCTTACATAAACACACTGTTTGGTCACCAAAGTGAAGTATTAATGATTGACTGCTTACGGAAAGAACGGGTGTTGGCTGTTGGACGTGATCGGACTATGCAGTTATTTAAGGTGGTTACATCCTTTTATCTTGGGATCTATGCATGTTCCTAAGTGTGAAATGCAATGTCTCTTATTACCACAGCCTTTGATTATCAGTTATTCTAAAGCACTTGGACCCTGTTTCATTTGCATCTAGTTTCATACGTAGCTTTGTATCTCTCTTAGCATCCCATTTTACATTCTTTTGGTAGGTCCCTGAGGAGTCCAGGCTGATATTCCGTTCTTCTACATCGTCTTTGGAATGTTGCTGCTTTATTGATAATGATGAATTCTTGTCTGGCTCTGATGATGGAAATATTGAGCTGTGGGGCATACAAAAGAAGAAGCCCATGTACATTATTAAGAATGCTCATGCCTTGTTGGCTGACCTGAAGAATCCTGACCAAGAAGATAATGGAAGGATCTTGAATGGTCATTTAGGTAATTGAGCTTGGTGCCCTTTTTATATATTTTTTTAATGGAGCTAGACGGTTATTCATAGGGGCAGGTGCTATTAATATGTCATATTGACATTGCTTATACTGGTTATAGTTCATAATTAAATTCCTTTTTTTTTTTTTCCCCTTAAGGTGGTAACTATTCATCAGTGTACTCCTGGGTGAGTTCAGTCACTGTATGCAGGGGCAGTGATCTTGCAGCATCTGGAGCTGGTAATGGCTTTGTGCGATTATGGACTGTTGCAAGTGCGAAAGGCATTCAACCATTATATGATCTTCCATTGGTGAGTATAATGCATGATAACATTTTTCTGTTAAGTTGTGATGATGTGCAGATGCTGTCTCCTAGCTATGTGTATTTGACTGCTAATATTCTTAGTCTTCATTCTATGGCTTTTAGTCTTCTGGGAAAACTTGGATGAGTTTGCAACAAAAAATGCTTATTTAACCTGTAGAGTAACTACAATCAGAGATATATATTATTGTGGTGGGAGGAACTCTATTATTGCTTTGAAGATTAAAGCAATTAACAGTTGGAAGTTTTGGATTATCATAATCATTGCCAATACACCGTGTCCAAGTTCCACACTAACTTTTCTCTCTTGTTATCATGTTCCACAATAACTTTTCTCTCTTGTCAACTTAATTGAGTCATTTACCAACTGCTTCTGTACAATGCAGGTGGGGTTTGTAAATTCCTTGGAGTTCTCAAAATCTGGAAATTTTCTTGTTGCTGGAGTTGGGCAGGTTAAAATCGTTTTCCTTTTTCGTTGTTTGGCTTTCTCACTTCCGCAGTATTTTCTTTTTCCATATTACTCCATCCCTCTCCTCTCCTACTGTGGAAGTACCCATAGGATTTTATGCTTGAAAGTTTATCAAAAACCTAGTAGTTTCTTTTATGTTTCTGCTCTATCTCAGTCTCAGCATAACTTTTTCTTGAAAATCTTCTAATTCCATGCAACAGGAACCTCGTCTTGGAAGATGGGGGCGGATTTCGTCTGCTCAAAATGGAGTTGCCCTTCAACGTTTGAAGCACCAATAGGGATGGAGAAAAGTTTTTGACCCTCTTCAATTTTGACTGTTTCGAGAGAATTAAGTGGGAAGGATGTAGTGTAATTTGTTTAAGAAAACTATAATTAATTACCTGTAATTTTTTCCATAGTGAAAGATGAATTCTCCTGGTACCTACATATTCTTTTCCCCATAGCCAGAGGAGCCGGTGCTTGCTAATTCACGCTACTATGGCTAGCATTCAGTCTTCGTAGAGGCATCCTCAGAGTGGGATGTTTTTGCGAATGCTTTTGATTCTGACGCTCCAGTAAACGCTTGTTGTCGAGTTAACTTGACAACTTCAACGCAAACCTCTTGTAGTCGACCATCTTTTCATGCCAAGATGGAAATATTTTCTGCCCGGAAATATCGTTTGAAGCTGTTACTTGCGTTGCATTTAACTTAAAGAAGTGTGCTAGTTTTAAGAATGTACTTTCAACACCAACCAGATGAGAGATCATTCACGTCGAGACTTTCCTTTCTTCTTCCAAAATGAGTGGCTGGTGAACTATAATGAAGTCAGAAATCGACAATTTATGAGAAACATAATTGAGTCGGGCACTGATGAAAGGTTTTGACCTGTTCCGAGAGGTTTTATCTTCAAATGGGATCATTGGCAAGCTCAATATTCTCATGACTATCAAGCTGAGAACGAGAAAACATTGATTGTAGAAGTCAAGGAAGTGATGAAAGGTTCCAGATATAGACATAATTTGTAGGAACTCACAGCCTGTTTGGTACGAGAACGAGAGAATAGAAATTCTATTCCCTCCGTATTCTTTGGTAATTATTAAGCCAACGTTTGATTTAAAATAAACACGTCATACGCATTCCATTTCAATTTGTATTCCTCGATTTTTCAGATTAGGTAAAACCATCTACTACCTGTTTTTATTTATTCGACGAATCCCTAATCTGCTTCTACGTTTAAAGGTACCTTTTTACAAACCTATCCTTGCCTCCTCCCGAAACCGTTCTTCTTCAACCTCCGAAAGTTCTTCCTCTTCTCCGAAAGTTCTTCATCTTCTCGACGTTCCAACGTTTTACCGCCAGATTCTAGGTAAGTTATTTGTATTGTTTCGATTGAGTGGGGTTTCGATTGAGTGGGTTTCATGTG
>JANZLD010000003.1:57960466-57973054 GCA_026413575.1 Erythroxylum carthagenense
AGGTAGAGGACGTAGGTCTTAGCACTGAACCTCTATAAAAACAGTATTTGCTCTTCTTCCCTACTCTTTTCATTTAGTTTTGACTATATTGTTTTTGTGTGATTTAACTTCTGATTTTATTATAGAAAATTACAAAAAGCTTAAAGATCTATTCAACCCCCCCTTCTAGATCACTTACACATTTACCTCTTAGAGACATTATCAAGAAATTCCTTCACTATATCTATCTCTAGAAGTTCACTTAGCAAAGAGTTAGGTATAGATCTCTTAATAATCATACAACATATTTTGTTCAATCGATCCCAAACTGCATAGGTTGTTTTATGAGCTGTCAAGCTTCTAGATATAGGTGGAGATGACCTATTCGTACGCATGACCATATCAATTTCTGTCATCTCCATTGCATTCAATACATCCTTTATCCATTTCTTTATATTCAAACCAATCAGGGTTTCAATAATGACACTGTGATTGTTGACCGAAAAGGTGATTGCAAGATGACAATGCAAAGATCAACATAAATGAAGGATAATAGCGATACTCAAAGCTATTAAACAGTACCTGTGCCGAGAATCACATCACATATATTAAGAAACACATTTAGGCTGAATACATAATATATGCAATTAAACCTCTATATAAAAGCGATCAGAGTACAGATCATAAACTCTTATAACACTACCACCTTTGGGCGATTAGATCATTTAAGCAACAACTTTCCTCTATCTAATGCCTTTATGCATATTTTAAAATCTTATGTAAGGCTAATACTTTTGGACAGAGTAACCAAACATAAGACCAGAGACATCCCCCAACATGCAAGTAAAACAATTCGAAATACTGACTTGAAAGGTTACTTTGGTGACTACATTTTCATTAATACCCAAAAAGTCCATAAAGAATGGGTATATTGCATATGACAATGTACCATCAATAAATACAAAACTTGAATGCACAATCTAACTATCATATACTATTGTTGAAAACATTGTCAATAAACCTTATTTGAGACTTTTATGGAAAAAAATCTCAATCAAAGCGACAATCAAAGCGACAATCGTGCGTTATTGAACACCGAACTTACCACACGAAATACAAAAACTTCAAATATCTCCCTTATGTCATGTTAGTTGGACACACCAACTGCGATGTGCCATCGATCTATATAACACGTGTAGTGCAGGCCCAGATGTGCACCCACACGTCCGTATCATCTAGCGTAGCTCGTCCCCGTCCATATGCGTGTTAACCTCTGTCTGGCACTTGGAACAAGTTAGATAGTACTACCCACCTGTCGAGCGCATGTGTCACATGCACCACACGGTCTCTCATTTTCGACCTTTTTTTGAAAGCTAAACATACGTATATCACTTTCAAGCAACAATAAGCAAGAAAAAAAAAACATGAACATTACTCCCTGAAAACCTTATGGAGAAAAAATCAATATTTTTTTTAATTTTTAACTACCTTATCACGTAACCGTCTTGATACCACTAATAGCATGTAACATGAGCCTTAGTACTTGTCCTAGATTGAACGTGAAAGAGAAATAAACGAAGAAATGAGAAAAATACCCAATTTCAATTCCATAACTTTAAAAGAGCTTTTCAAAGCCGAAACGAGCGTGAATCTATCGCCACCTTCATAAGATCTACTCATCAGGAAGTGGTCAACGTCTTTTTACAGTTTTCTCAAAACGTGAACCTCTAAATGGGTTAGAGTAATTTTACGATTACGAATGACACAAGCAACTGCATGAAACCTTAGTCTCTTTATATAACATCTATATTGGCTCCATCGCAGGTCTGATGGGTCTATTCCACACTAATTGACGTCTATTTTTCTCTTGAGCTTTAGCTTATTAATCTGGATCAATTATTGGGTCACTTTATTATCTTTATCCGGATCAAATTTTCGTAACTTCACCAATAATTTATTAAAAACTGTTAAAATATAATTAATTGTTGTCCACTAAATAGAGAATTTATAACATTCTCCCACTCCTGGAACATAGCTTATATATATATATATATATGTTGGGCTGAGGATCATGGAACTCAAGCCTGAACTTAAGTCTGATTCAAAGAGCAATTATTCTTTAAAAAATCCAAACCCAACTCAAAATTTGGTCAGTTTGAATCAGTTTCATTAACTTCAAGTTGAGTTGAACTCAACCGAACTGAACCTGAGGTATTTTGCCAAGCCTCATCCTTATCTCGTAACTAATAAAGCTGAATTAGTTTCTTCGCTTGAACTTTCTTGAGATGTAGACACAACGACTAAAAAGATCTTCATCATCTTATCTTTGAGCAATATTGAATCACTAATCTTAATTAATAACCATAAATAAATCTAATTGTATCCTATTCTAAATATATAATACAAAACAAATTATTTCATTTAAATCCTAAATTATATTTTTTTATTATATCACTGATTCTATTGTTTAATTTTATTTTTTTAATTTCGATCATTTTCATTCAAAACCGCCTTCTAGATGAATCCTCTCAATTCTAATGTTGTTACAATTCTTTGAAAATAGACTTATGGAGTAAGTCCCCAAGCAAGAAAATTCAAAAGAAAGAGCTGACCCTGCAAAGATACTGAACTTGGCACAACATAACAGTATGATAATTGACTTTCTACTGTACATGCAGATCAGTTGCGTAGGTGATACAGGCTCTCACTCAGGGTCAACTATCATTTGCTAGCGATGTCTTAAAATAATTAATGACGAAGCAGACCGGCGGGACAAAAAAATGAAAAACATAAAGAAGATCGTCAACTCTCATCAGGTGCTTAAAGGTTGTCCTGAATGGCTCTGATTACCCACATCAGAACTCCTATACGTGCCTGCAATTCTGATATGAGTGACTTGGTGACAACATAAGAGGCAGGAATCATAAGTACTGATGCTTTGAGAAGAAAATGAAACCACACCAGAAGAAGCATTCTCAACCATGGCCATTCCAAAACAGTAGAGCAAGCACTGACCAGTGCATCTGATCTAGCCTGGAACTTCAACAGGAATAGTTTTATATCCTAACTTGACTCAGGAAGCTGCTTATGGAGGAAACTATGGAAGATTTCATTAGTAGCCTACCAGATGAAATGCTTCAGCTCATCATTTCTTTACTCCCTTTTGAATCAGCTATTCAAACTATCTTCCTTTCAAAAAGATGGAGACGTCTATGGGAGAAGTCGTTAGTACAACATGGCAAAAAGGAGGACATTTCCACTGCAATCTCTAGCTTTCTGCTAGATTTCAATGAGCAAAACCCGTCAAAAAACACCCGCAAGTTTGAGTTCCACTTTGACAGTGAACGTCTGGTCCTAGCTATTGTTGGTCCTAACAACAAACTCCATCTTTGTTTTTCTACTGAAAAGCAGGAATGTCCCATTCCTTTTGGCCTTCAATTACGGTTTGATCACCAAAATCTTGCCAACCAACCGTCTTGCTCTACCTTATATATTAAAAGTCTACATCTATTATCCGTCAGCAGCCTTACAAGTGAGATTGTTGCTGTTCTATTATTGAATTTTCAGTATCTTGAAACCCTGAAAATCACAGCCTGCAATAGTTTGCAGACTTTAAGTATCTGTTCTGAGAAAAAGCTTGTAAATTTATCAGTATTTGACTGCCCTGATCTAAAATTTATCCACATCAGGTCTTGCAAGCTTAAAACTTTCCGTTATCGGGGGGTAATGCCTTTGTTTTGGCCTCAAAATCATTTTAACCTGGCGGATGCTATGCTTGATTGCAGAGAAGGACCTAGCGATAATAGCTTACTCTATGTCAAAAACATTGATCCTGTTCTGTTGACCATAAAGAATGCTGCAGTTCTTACTCTCTGTAAATGGACCTTCAAGGTAATGTCTAGCAAGAACTCTTCTTTGTAGCAAATATAACCATATCAACTTGGACTATTGGAACAACTCAACTCCAAACAATTCTTATTGCAGGCACTGATCTGCCCATCAATATCTACTTTCCGTGTGGAATTCCAATTGTATAACTTAAAAGAATTGTGGTGGATTGATGATTCAGATGAAAATTTTGATGATGAAGCTCTAGTCTCATTCCTGAAATTATGCCCTTCACTGGAGCTACTTTTTGTCACTGTAAGTCTTAAAGTTCTCAAAAAGAAAATCCAGCTAAGATGGGGAAAGTTCCAAACTAGTTTTATTGTTTACTTCTCAAGTCTCAGTCATCTAACTGTTCTCAAATATACGACTTTATTAATCATATCATCAAGATAGATAGAAATTTTTCTAATCAAGATTACCTTATTAAATGAGAATTTTCCACTCTGATGTGCAGATTGATCCTAAAACCTACCACCTGGAAAGCACAGCAAATTATTCAATACAAGTTGGGAAGACCACAGAACTCAGGCATTTAAAACTAATAAAATTGGAAGGATTTCTAAACCAAGAGATGGAGATCCTCATAGCAAAACGTTTAAGTTCAACCATCGCAAACGAGCCATTAATCCTATCATCATCATCATCCTCAGACGGGACTTGCTTGCGGAGATTAAACAAGATTGCCTCCCACAAGGCAACTCAGAGCGGCGTTAGCAGTTTAAAGACAGAAGAACACAAGTGGTTTTATGAGTTTGTGGAAGCAAGCGATACAGGGGATCTTAATCTCAAACATCCCCACATGACTCTATAGAGCTAGAAACCAAACTTGGAAAAATCAAATCAGATACTTTTTATTGTCCAATCCGCTCAGAGACTGTAGAATAAATAAGACATGGGAAAATTTTGTTATATGCTGTTTTTGAATTTACACGAGCTAGCTTCATCCAATAACAATATGGGTGCATTCTCCAGTACCACTGGAGCAATTGCAGTCTTCTGCTTCTGTCCTGGCGTCAAGTCTATACCTCTTATTCCCACCTGTGTGTCAAGCCATGAGGTAAGCTACTAATAAAATGGTTTGCGTTTGCTATTCTTGCAGCCTCAACCATATACTCCTTGACAGCTGTATACAGATCCATATGGTCATGCTTTAAAGAGTAAGCAGTGTACTAGAGAAGAAATTGCCATTTCGTTCAAAAAACTATGCTTGAATATTTTCTCCAACTGCAATCTATACAGCTCCATTATTCTTGAACAAAATGCAACTACAGTTTAAATATTTCTAACAGCATCCTGAAGGACCAATGATGGCTTCATGTGCATCCTGACGGACAATGATTCAAAATTGAAAATAATGAAGTATTTGTTTAAAGATAAAATTTGAAAAATAATAAAGATAAGATATATTATTTATTAAAAAATAAAATTTTATCTATTAAGATAAAGTTATTATTTGTTAAGATTTAAACTTTTAAATTTTTGATTTGTTTACTAGATATTAGCTAAGTTTGTTATTTTATTGCTTAAATGTTTAGGCCTTTAACGTCAACATAAAGTGTAATTCACCAAAAAATTGCCTCTTGCATTATCTCTTTTCTATTCTACTTTATTTTATTTAATTTTTGATTCTCAAATTCAACATGGTATCAGAGCTCTCAAAGATCTTAAGGGACCTATAAGTATCACTCTTCTACCCAAAACTCAAGTTAAAGATAGAGCGTCCACCACACAACCATTTGTGCGGAGTCCTCCGTATTTTGGCAGGGTAACCATGAGTGACTCTGTTCTCTTTAGGGAATTGAACTCATGACATGGGGCAAGTCCTTAGGCCCATACCTAGAGCTCTAATACCATTTTGACAAAAACTAACTAAAATAAAATAGAATAGAAAAGAGATAATGTAAGAGCCAATTTATTAGCCGATCAGAATATTCTTGTATAGTCTCTTTTTCTTTCATGCTCAAAGTCCCAAAATCTCTTTTGAGATTTAAGATGTGCATCCTTCTTGTTTTTTAATTACCTTGATATAATTCTTTCAGCATATCTCAAGTTTCCTTATGGTTAGGTCGGTCGTGCTAGGCCCAAGCCTAGACTCAGAACGGCGCATGGGCCGATCGTTTCCTTATGATTGGGTCGGTCGTGCTAGGCCCAAGCTCAGACTCAGAACGGTGTATGGGCCGATCGGCCCATCCCTTGATGATTGACCTAATTCCTGTAGGTATTAGCTATATAAATTCATTACCTCATCATAAAAAAGGTATGACTTTCGAGAACCCTAGTATTCTTTATTCACTAGCCACCAAAACTCTCACAAAAGACTAACTTAAGCGTCGGAGGGGCCTACAGGCAATCAACCCCCGGCGTGCCTTATTGTTTTGCAGGTATTTTCGTGCCAAAGTCAACTAATCTCATGGATCCTAGCAGCAGCGCTCAGCCCCATCAAAATCAGGCAGAATCAATTAGCGCCCACCGTGGGGCCGGGCATCAAGGCACCACATCCAGAAGCACTCAGATCAGTTAGGCGACGACGACAAATCCTGATGTAGCCGCTGTTGCGGCACTTGAACTACAGCAAATGGGCTTGCGACTACCCGCCGCCCTTCCACCGTCGCATCTTGATCACCAGACACACCCTCCACCCATCATCCGAAACCCTAACATAAACGAGCTACCCTCTCAACACTCACATCAGCATGATTAACTGCAACAATCCCAAAACCAAGACCAAGTTTGCGTGGCCCTAGAGGATGACGCTAGAACCAGTTCACATCCTCACACCTAATATCCCCTCAACACGAATCCTCCTGCACCACAACAAGCCTTCCTCACATAAAGACAAATAGAAGAAGCGGTCGATCTATTGATTCGCCAAATCTTACAATCTCAACCGGAACAGCAACAAACCCCCGCTCAGCAGATTGGTGTGATGGCCTATTGGCACTCTGCTGAAGCCCTAAAAAAATCGTGGACCACCGAATCTATCTGGCCATGAATTCCCGACCGGATCAGTCCTCCACACAAGACTGCTCTTTTTTCATTCCGGAGATCCTGGATAGCCTCCCAGCGGTCGGTACTAAGATACCCACGCCAGAAAAGTACACAGGAAAGACCGATCATCTCGATTACCTTCAGCACTTCCAATCAATGATGAATTTACATTGCGTTCCCAATGCAATTCAGAGTAAGGCTTTCTGTACAACCTTTCAAGAAGGGGCCCGACAGTGGTTCAACAGTCTACCCCCACGTTGTATTACCTGCTTTGAGGATTTTAAGCTGCTATTCCTCAACCAATTTGCTACGAGTAAATGGCCACAGAAGACTGCCTTGGAAGTGATGCAGTTAACCCAAGGAAGGAACGAAAGTTTGTGGGAGTTTATCACTCGGTTCAACAATGAAGCTGTCGAAGTCCTTGACCTCACCTGCTAGTCCATGTTGGCCGCCCTTATGAGCAACACGAGGGATGAGGAGTTCAAGAAATCATTGGCCCTCGATCAGCCCAAATCTATTCAAGAGATAAGAAGTCGGGCGGACAAGTATATCCAGTTAGAGGAAGTGTTAAAATACACAAAACGCAGAGCAGATGACCGCTAGCCAAGTGGCAGAACAGATGATTTGCACAAGCGACAGAAAGATCAGTCTAGCTGGAGGAAGTTGACCGATCGAAGGGACCAACGGCGAGAACCCTTCACTCTACTCAACAGGCGGTATGCAGAAGTATTGGAGGTCATAAGAGCAGAAGGGGAATCCCTCCGAGAATCCAATAAATTGAAAACTCCTCTAAAAAAAGGGATTCTTCTTTATATTATCGTTGCCATAGAGATGTCGGTCATAACACGGAGGATTGCCGGGACTTAAAGAAATAAATCAAATTCCTTATCCAGAGGGGAAGGTTGGGTGGATTTTTGAAGTACGAAAAAAATGTCGATCGAGATAATGAGGGTAGGAGTGGTCAGTCTGACAATTGGCGAAAACCCTGGTGACAAAACGACATGAACGATGGAGGAAGGCAGACCAGGAATATGGACGACCGACGCGACACGATGGAACAGTCCAGGGCTAGAGATGATAGAAATACTAGGCAGCAGGATGACCGACCGGTTAGGGTCATAAATATGCTTTTTGGTGGTAGCGCAGCAAGAGGGTCCACCATCAGAGGAAGGAAGAGGTATGCTAAGCAGACCGCCGAGGGCCAATCAGCAACGAAAAAGCCACAAACTGATGAGACGATCTCGTTTAACGAATCTGATCTGGATGGTGTCAGCTATCCTCATGACGATGCGCTAGTGGTCACTTTGAATATGGACGGTAGCGAGGTGAAATGGGTAATAATTGACACAGGCAACTCAGTCGACCTATTGTACTACAATGCTTTTAAGCAGATGGAGATTCCGGAGGAACGACTACTGCCGATAGAGGGACCAATCAAAGGGCTAACAGGAGCATCAGCCTATCCATTCGCTCGAGTTCTCTTGAACGTAAAGTTCGGACAAAAGCCATATCAAGTAGTGAAGAATGTTGAATTCCTAGTTGTGAAGTTTGTAGGAGCCTATAATGCAATAATTGGAAGAGCCACACAAAACGCCCTCAGAGCTGTCGTCTCAACCTATTATCAGGCGATGAAGTTCCCAACACCCCATGGCATCAGCATTGTCAGGGGCCAACAAAGGATCGCTAGGGAATGCTACTTGGTAGAAACAAGAACCCTTGAGGGAGCGGTAGTGTTGGCAAGTTCTCTTGATGTAAAAGCAGATGAAGAAACCGAGAGGATGAACCCTGCAGAAGAAACGCAGCGGGCCATACTGGATGAAGAAGACCGATCCAAATTCACAAATTTGGGCGCTGAACTCGAACAAGGGTTGGCCGTAGCAATCACAAGTTGCTTGGTAGAGAATCGATCGGTCTTTGCTTGGGTACCGAGTGACATGCCTGGTATCTCTCGAGCGGTAACATCTTATTCCTTGGGTATTCAGAAAAATTATAGGCTGATCAGACAGAACAAGCGGTGGCACAGCAAGGAGCGGCAGGGGGTGATCGAGAAAGAAATAGAGAAGCTGCTTGACGCTGGGTTCATTCGAGAAGTCAAGTACCTCGAATGGTTAGCCAACGTGGTATTGGTGAAGAAGAAAAACTGACAGTGGAGAATGTGCATTGATTTCACCGACCTGAACAAAGCATGCCCAAAGGACAGTTTCACCCTGCCCAAGATTGATCAGCTGGTAGACTCCACGTCAGGGCATGAGCTCCTCAACTTCTTGGATGCCTTGTCTGGTTATCATCAAATAAAAATGAGCCCTGAAGTATAAGAAAAAACGAATTTTATAACTGACCAAGGCACGTATTGCTACCAGGTGATGCCGTTCTGTTTGAAAAATGTAGGGGCTACTTACTAGCGGCTCGTTATGGAAGTTTTCAAGAGACAGATCGGCAAAACAATCGAAGCTTATGTGGACGACATGGTGGTTAAGAGCAAGACAGCTGCCGAGCATGTGGAAAACCTTAGAGAAGTCTTCCTGACCCTCAATAAATTCCAAACGAAGTTGAATCCAAAAACGTGCGTCTTTGGTGTAGCATCTGGAAAGTTCTTGGGATTTATGATTACTCAGCGGGGGATCGAAGCTAATCCAGAAAAGATCGAAGCTATCGTCCAAATGCCCTCACTCCGATGCTTGAAGGATGTACAGATATTGACCAGGCGGATAGTTTCTTTGAGCAGATTCGTCTCTAGGATGGGGGGCAAGTGCCTCCCTTTCTTCAAAATTTTGAGGAAGTCAGATGTGACCCAGTTCCAATGGTTGGATGAGTGCGAGAAAGTATTCCAACACTTGAAGCAATATCTGACCAGTCCACCCATCTTGCAGAGGCCTGTTGAGGGGAAGAATCTGATTCTTTATTTGGCAGTCACAGAGGGGGCGATTAGCATAGTTCTTGTTCGATCAAACGGTAGTGAACAATTCTCGATCTACTATGTCAATAAAGTGCTGAATGGACCAAAAACGTTGTATGCACCCATTAAAAAGTTGGCTCTTTCCTTTATAACTGCGACACGGAAACAAGGCCCTACTTCCAGAGTCATACAATCGAGGCATCGACCGACCAACCCCTCAGGCAGTGCCTCCAAAAGCCCGAAACCTCTGGGCGGTTAATACAATGGGCAGTAGAGCTGGGGGAGTTCGATATACACTATAAACTATGGACGACGATCAAGGCCCAAGTGTTGGCAGACTTCGTTGCAGAAATGAATCAACCTGACTCGCAGGGTGAGCAACGCCCTGCCTGGAGCCTATTTGTTGATGGGTCGTCCAACGCTGAGGGATGCGGAGCAGGAGTGGTATTGATCAGCCCGGATCGGAAAGAAAAGGTGGAGTATGCTTTCCGGCTAGAATTTAGAGCATCCAATAACGAGGCAGAGTACGAAGCTCTAATAGCCGACTTCCAGTTGGCAAGAGAGATAGAGGTAAAACATCTGAAGGTGTACAACGATAGCGAAATAGTAGTTGGTCAAGTTACTGGGCAGTATGAGGCTAAGGAGAACAACATGATCAAGTATCTAGAATTGGTAAAACAGGAGTTAAGTAATTTTGAGTAATGTTCAGTTAGCAGGATAAAACGGACGCAAAATGCTCAGGCAGACACACTTTCCAAGATGGCTTTCGATCAAAATGCCAGGAACAACATCTTGGTCGAGCGACTCGACCAACCTAGCATCCAGAAGGCTACTGAAGTCCTTCAAGTAGACGATGAACGGTCAAGTTGGATGGAGCCGATCAGGCAGTACCTTCTTAAGGGAACACAACCGGTGGAAGCTTTGGAGGCCAGGAAACTAAGGGTAAAGGCGGCCGAATATGTGATTGTCAATGACATTCTGTACAAGCGTTCTTATGACTGGCCGCTACTACATTGCCTGAATGAAGAAGAGGCAGAACGAGCAATGGCTGAAGTTCATGAAGGAATGTCCGGAAATTATTTAGGAGGCAGAATGTTGGCTCACAGATTGATCAGACAGGGGTATTATTGGTCGAAGATGAAGAAGGATTGTCAAGAGAAAGTTAACCGATGCGAGGCCTGGCAGAAAAATAGTAATTTGTCTCACCAGCCGATCGAGCAGCTGAAAATTGTGAGCCATCCCATTCCCTTTGCTCAATGGGGAATAGACATACTAGGTCCTTTTCCTCTTGGTCCGGGGTAGAAGAAGTTTTTGATAGTGGCAGTCGAATACTTCACTAAATGGGTAGAAGCGGAAGCGGTCACCACCATCACTGAGCAGAAAATTGAAAACTTCATATGCAAAAATATACTGAGCCGTTTTGGGATGCCTATGGTTTTGGTTACAGACAATGGTCGACAGTTTGATAACGACAAGTTCAAAGATTTATGTGAACGACTGAAGATAAGGCTCTAGTTGACTTCAGTGGCTCATCCTCAAAGCAATGGTCTTGTAGAAAATACTAACAATAAGATAATGAGTGCCCTCAAGAAGCACTTAGATGGACGTAAGACTTGGGTGGACAATGTAGATGAAGTGTTGTGGGCGTACAGAACAACCCCAAAAGGGACCACTGGTGAGACACCGTTCAGAATGACCTTTGGGGCAGAGGCCTTAATCCCAGTAGAAGACAGAGATAGGGTAGCCGCTCGTTCAGAAGTCATCAGACAAAAAGCAACCAAGTTTTACAATAAAAGGGTAAGACCAAGCGACATAAAGGTCAGTTGGTACGTTTTGTGAAAGGCCGAGGCGGCTGGAAAATATCCTGGGAAGCTTGGTTAGACATGGGAAGGACCCTATCAAGTGATCAAACAAGCCGGACACGGCTCTTACATCCTGTGCGATACGAACGGCAAGATTCTACTGAGGCCCTGGAATTCTCAAAACCTGAGGATGTTCTACCAATAGATAAGCTTTATTTTGGTTCACTTATTTCCTTGTTTATTTATTATTGTTTATGCTCTTGTATACGCAACTTGTGGGTACCTTTTTTCTGGCCCTGTCAGTCAGGTTTTTTAATAGCCCACGCCCTTATCATCATCAATAAAGGGGTTTCAAATTTCTTGGCAAGAAAAATCTCACTAAATTGGACAAGAGGAGAAATTCTACCAACTGATCACCGTCTACATCGCTCGGCCAGGTTGCCAAGACAGGATCTTGGAACTAGGCGATGCCAAGAGCCAAAATCTTGGATCGCTCGGCCTCTACATCACTCGGTCAGGTTGCCAAGACAAGATCTTGGAACCAGGCGATGACAAGAGCCAAAATCTTGGATCGCTCGGCCTCTACATCGCTCGGTTAGGTTGCCAAGACAAGCTCTTGGAACTAGGCGATGCTAAGAGTCAAAATCTTGGACCGCTCGGCCTCAGCATCGCTCGGCCGAGTTCTCTTGTCTTGGTCAACCATGACTCTCTCAAACCCTACAACCGATCGACGCACATCGAGCGCACTCGTTCGCCACCTGCTATTTGAAAAGATCGTCCAATCTTAACATGACAAATAAAGAAGGCAACGAAAGATAAAAATAAGAATTTCTATTTCCTTGAATTGCTGTTCTAGTCACAAGCCCGACCAGATAAGCCTTGAAAAGGAAAAAAATCATTTTGACCCCTCGGTTGGGGAGGAAGTGCCAGCAACCGGATTAGCAGGAGAAGACAACGAAGAGACACCCTCTTCCTCATCTGAACTCAGGTCCAGCATCTCATCCGGCAAGGCCTCTCTTTCCTTCTCAGCTATCT
>JANZLD010000003.1:57991342-58005665 GCA_026413575.1 Erythroxylum carthagenense
ACTTACAGAAGCAGACAAATTGCAGCCAAGTTAACGAGTAATGCAGGTCGGGTTACAACCAAATGCAGATCTAGCTTTTGTAATGTGGTATAGAGCTACTCCTACGCCAGAGAGGCAGGGCCTGGTATGGATGCACAGGCAGTGCGTGGAGAGGGTCAGCGATGATGGTAACTGATGCATGCACAGCTAAGAGCAGCAAGCGGTGGAGAGCAAACTACTGAGGAACTGCCGAGGAAGCAACGGAGGAAGAGGCAGCGAGTGGTGGAGGAAGCAGAGGCAACTGGCGAGGAAGTGGCGACAATTTTGATGTGACTTGTTAATTTTTTTCTAGTTAGTAAAAATAATTTAAATAATAATATACAAGAATTTTTTTTTTCTTTTCAACTGGTTAAAAAACTTTAAATTTTTTTCAAACAGAGAATTTTCATGTGTAAATATGAACATTTTTATTTAAATACTTAGCAGTTGCTTAAGAATTTTATCTAATACTGTCGATAGAATTTTTAATTTAAGGAATTGTGAAATTTTCTATGTAACGTCTCATTTATGTGACTTGATTGATCCATTTTTTAAATTATCCAGAAAAAATATAATTCAAGACGAATTATCAATCTATATTCGTAAATTATAATGCAACAAAAAATGTCTTAGTGTGTATACTCAGCAGCTCATCTTCCAATTTAGATTTTAAACCAAGTTTACCTCTACGACAGGCTATAAAGATAGTAACAAACTTGCGACCATATCATCCAAAATCCATTGAAAAGGATGCAAGTCCAGGAAGCATTAGAAACTTGATGATCCTTCCAAATGGAATATGTAAGTGACATAAACAAACTTGTAATCAAAACTTGTAAGCAAATACGAGGAGGTGTATGCTGTTTTACTTTTACTGATTCAATGCTGTTCCAACTTAAATACATAGATGAGATAAGTTAAAACAGTAAAAATGAAACAGATGATCTGATCCCATAAATATCAGGTGTTAAGTTACTCGGTTCAAATGTTTGTTTGAATGAACTCAGTTGACTTAATAACTTCACTAAATATTATGACCATGTCTCAATTGGTATAGGCATTTTTGTCCCTTCTTTTCTTTTTTGTTTTCACCATAACTAAGAAGATCGCATGAGCATAAATGTTGGGTCTTGCATAACTGAAATACAGGCCTAAGGAGTTTCGCTAATGAATAACTTCATACTATTTGCTTGGACAGGACACAACATCAACATTAGCAACACAAGAACTATGGTGGATCTTATCCTTAGGACCCCTGTTGAATAATAACCTTAAGCACATCAAGGCTCTTGTCCGTGTATCCAAGCCATAACAAATGACATTGCAATCTCACTTGGCTTATTTCAACTAATCAAATTTATTATTTATCGAGTACAAATCCATATTCAACTAGCAGTACAGACAATTCAGGCGTTGACTTCGAACACAGGACACGCCTTAAAGTTGAACCCCGTCACCATTTGAAGATTTGAACTCATTTTCCATCAGGTGAAGCGAACATACTAGTAAAAATGTCTGTTCCTACACTTCTCTATGATCTTCCCTCTTATGGTTTTCTGATGGATGTAGGGAAGCAGGTTAAGGGTGATTGGTGAAACATACGCTATAGTGAAGAAAATAAATAGAATTGCGCTGCCATACAAATTCTAGCTTCTAAATCATCACAGAAAAGCTTAATATTAATCAACACATTTGGATTCAGCTGATACAATAGTTGGAAGACGAAATATTTGTCCCATCCCTAATCTTTGATTGTGATGAGATGTTGGAGTGGGTGAAGAGGGAGCCATGGTGGGGAGAGAGAGAGAGAGAGAGACAGGCACGTAAAAAGAATCGTCCCCTACTGAAAGAAGGATGCCCCATTGATGATGTACAAAAGGCTCTACAATACAATCACCTGGTCAACCACCAGTACCATTCTATTCTTCCTGCCTGATCAATGTCCCAAAATATATGTATGTTAGTCCCACTTTTAAACTGACTGTCCAGATTGTACATCAATTCTCCGCTTCACTGACATCCTTTTTCTGATCTTTCGCCTCTTCAGATGCACCTTCGGTTGCCTGATGAGTTTCATCAGTCCCTACAACAACTGTTGCAACGCCAGAAGCTGAAGGGTCTGGACATGGGTTTGCATTACCAGAATCTGCCATTGCTGTAGGTTTGTTACCAATGCTTTCACTTGCAGCAGTTAGTAATTCGTTAACAGCAGTATCCTCATTAGGGCTTTCAGTTCCTGCAGTATGCAACTCCTTGGCAACAGTATCCTCATTAGGGCTTTCAGTTGCTGCAGTATGCAACTCCTTGGCAACAGTATCCTCATTAGGGCCTTCAGTTGCTGCAGTATGCAACTTCTTGGCAGCAGCAGCAGCATCATTGCTTACTGATTCGTCAAAAGAACATGGAGGTTCAGTAGAACGTTGATCACCAGAACTACCTAGACCCTCCAAATTAACCACCGCACCATTTGAGACAGGAGGGAGATCTGACTTAGAAGGGTTATGGACATCTGATGTCTCCCTCCACTCTACCCAGACAGGTGACTTATCACTTGCATTAATTCCTGTTTCATTTGAATCTTTGGAAACGTTCTCGGATGCATCGATAATACTTGATTCAGGCACCAGAGAAGCTCCACTATCATCCAACTCATTATCTTTATTACCCATTACTTGTTCATCTCCTTCACCATTAATACCACCAGATCCTTCATTACTGGGTGAGGATGAAGAAAGGGCACCAGCAGAGCGTTCATTGGCAATTCTGTCATCCTCAAATGCAAACCAATTGGAATTTGTAAACAGAGAGCCACTGCAAACACCAAAGATAACCCAAGAAATGAGAATGTTGCGACTATTATATAGATGATGAAAATAGTTCCGCCTTTCTCTGTGACGAGGTCACATGACGGTCACATGATTACCAAATAAAATTTAATCTGCTCAAGATGATAAATAACCCAAAATAAGTAGCAGCAACAATGTGCAATGATTCACAATAAAAGATCAATAGTTCCGCCTCATGTTTTTATGCTTGGGAACTTTTTACTGCTAAATTTTTGGCATTCCACTCCAGCCAATCAGGCTTATCTGTCCCTAAACCAGTAAATATATTTTGCTGATGAGACTAAACTAGACAGCCACAGAGAACTATCATAGCAGGTTATATCTATAGATGCATATTTCAGTATGTAATGACCTTAAGAATCTTCCTGATAGATCCAAAAAAGAATAACTCTTGAGTAGGATGTAGGCAGGATGGAAAAGAGATGGGTAAACTAAAGGCCAAATGAAGAGTCCGCCACTTTCAAAATTGTAATTCAAGTCGTCTACATCTTCAGGCAGGCTCCCAGAACAAAATAAATTATACTTTTACTATATACAGTATTAGATACAAAGAAAGGACTAACCTTTCCTGATCATCTCCCAAACGCAGAGAAGATATAACAACTTCAGCAGATTCATCATCAAAGTAGACATCCTGCCAAGTATCTATGTCAAATATATTTTTATCATAAATCTGACTTTCTACTAAAAGAGAGAGAGCAGCCATTGTTGATATATGATATACACCATCAAGCATTATTTTCAAGACCAGCTAGGAAATTACTTTGACCTGATTAAGAATCTTTTACAAACAATAAATCAAAAGTTTCTCTCATATTACTATTTGAGAAAAAAAATCTCTTAAAATTATAATTGACTAAGTTTTAACTGATTTTTTTAAAAATCCCATGATGACCAAACAAATAAATAAAAACGTGTTATGCATTGAAACCTTCCCTACTCTAAACACTAAACACCATTTGATCCATGCTTTTTCAATATTTTAGAATCATTTTTTCTACAAGATAGAAGAAATGCCCTCTCAAAGTAGTTATCAGCTGTTCCATAATTCATGTCATATTATTGTATAGATTCATTGTTGCTCTTTTGAACTGAGAAAGATTATCATACCTCATCATCCCGCTCAAGCGACGCATGAACCTGCAGTGTCTAAACTGAAATTAGATGACAAGCTATCTTTATATGTTATAAAGGAGCTTAATAACTACAAACAAACAGTTCCAACACTATCCTGCAACTTCATGAAATGCTATTTTTGTGAGACCAACTAATGAAGCAACATGATCACTTAGATATATTACTGTCAAGTCCTAAATTCAGCGGTACTCATACTAGGTGTTGTTGTTGTTGTTACTGTCAAGTCCTACTCTAACGTGATATGTCTTTGTATCAAGCAAGCCAAAATAATACCATGAGAGTCCAGAGATAAAGAACTCATTGATGACAGTAACTATTTACCAATGGATGTGCATCTTAGAATCAAACTGAAGGAGATTGTTAGTTTTCAATGTTTCTCTGTAATCAGTTGCTACATATCACAAGCTTCAGAAAATATTAGATGTTGCTATTCAATGGACCAAACAAAGAAAATAGATAGCAGCTTAAATAGGATAACAGTTCATTCATATTTAACTGGTACCCGTTCCTTGTTGTCAAGTCATCACATAAGCCACTCTTTTTCACTTATATTTTCTATTCGTCCAGCCAAAAGAAGAAACACCCCAAAAATCCTTTCCCATTGGCTTTATTTGGAATATTCTTAATCATCCAATTATATTATTTAAAGTACAGAAACTCAAAATCTGATGAGCTGAGAGAGAAACAATTATTAAGATGTACAGCCGCACCTCATCTATATCATCATTGCTGTATATACCATATCTAAAAGCCTGGCTCAAATTATTTGCAAGAGCTGCAACATCATAGTCTCTATCCTGGTAATCATCATCATCACTATCTCTGCGGTCATGTAGAGCAGTAGGCCTCCTGCAAGATATTTGGAGTATGTAATACTAAGTACTGCCAACGGCAGAAAAAAAAGTACAATAGGTGCAACAAAGGATACCACCATGACTGCTGTTACTCGAGGCACGATAACTACAAATCCACTGCAGTTACAGTGTGTACCACATACACAAAAAGAAGTAAGTACAACCTCTCCAAAGAAAATACCAAAACATCCAACTTCTTATGAGTTTTTATAATAACTTGCCACTTGGGTAACAGGAATATCACAGTGCTCTTTCATAAGCAAATAGATAGATCATAAAAATCATTGTCAAGTCCCCTTTGCTATAAGAAAAATACCAAAGGAAGATTTGTTAAACATTTTCAGATAGTGAATTATCTCTTAAAGTTGCAGTCAAAATTTTTCATCTTCTTTACATTCTCTATTTTTTAGGGATGTGATGCAGTTTCTGCTAGGGTTTCAAAACTCATCATGATGCTTTTCCTTCATTGCTAAATGGTGATAGGAGGCACGATTAGAATTCCAATATCATAAACCATGTTCTTTTCTGTCTGTTTTTGGTCCACTTAGAATAAACCTGGAATGAACAAATGGACCAAATGATACATGATTACCGATTATAGATGTAAACGATTTCATGTAAAGATTAGTAAGCTGGTAATGCCATAAGATTATCTGAAAGATAACAAACCCGCAGGTCCATTGATAGACATTTTCCACAGCATTACGCCTTGTTAAGACATTTGCATGCCAATCACTCCATCCACTATTTTGCTGCCAACGAAAGAAATAGCAAGAGATAACTTCGTATAAGAAAAGAATAAAATAATAATAATGCTATTTTTTCAAATCAACTATCATATTAAATAGTCATAAAGATCTGAAGAGAAAATTGAAGAAATGAAAACTCTCCAGACAGAATTTGGCAGCTACAGATTGCCATGAAAACAAGCCCTTACGAGAAGTCACAAACATAATATCAACCTGTAGAAACTAAACTTTGTCTCAACAACTAGACAAAGCTATGATGTTAGACTCCTCCCTAATATGCTAATATTCATTTTGTAAATGAATAGAACAAACCTGCAAGTATGTCTGAATATCGCTGTTGCTATTTGCCAAGTGAATCAATTTGTTAGATATACGAGTTAAGTGTCCAATATTCCCTATCCTGGGTGGTGATCTACCATCAGCAGGTATTGTTGGCTGCACGAGAATACAAAATCTATGGTTAACAGATACGGCAACCAGAAAGCGAAACAGATACCATCAAAACTAACAAGATAGGGAAAATATGAAATACTCATAGGGGAAGGAATAATCCTCAAAGAGACAATGGTTAGTAAAATAACCTTGTTTGGTTCAGCGAGCAATTTCATGGTTTTCTCAGCCTCCAATATCTTTCCAACAAGATCACATTTATGAAAAAGATGTTCCAGCAAAGAAGCATTCTTGCTCTCCAAACATGAGAAAATAATGCTCTCTACATGGTGATGCAAAAAGTTATTGTAGGGGTACCTACAGGCATAAAAGCAACAATTTAACCCTTCAATTCTATATCCTTCCCGGCATACAAGGAGACCTTGAACTTACTCAAAAAACAAAAGTAAAATTCGTTCTACTGCTCCAAGTTGAATCAATTCCTTCTCAGCAGCCTCACCACCGACAGTCAGTAAGACTGAAATGAACTCAACAATCTGAAAATAAATGAATTCAGATAGAGTCAGCATAACTATGATTCCCAGGAAAACAGCACAAGTGTCGGAAGAACAAATGCAATAGCTTAAAATGACGAAACATGAGGTATTATAAAACCATAATTCAGAAATGAAAATCATAAATCCCACATGCAAATTGAAGAAGCTGGTTTCAGAAGAATATAGCTAAAAAGAAATTACCTTTAGACGATGTTTTCCAAGAGGTGGCTGCAGCTTACCATATGTGGTTAACAAGACATCCTCTGTTGATGATGAAGTATCTAAAAGTTTTAGAAGATCACCTGAATACAGAAACATGATACATTATATACTTACAGAAGAAACTAGAAAAAACATTGTCTTTATCTTTCAGTTTCCTGTAGCCAACAAAAAAAAAAGGGTATAAATACATGGTAAAGTCAAATGAAACTAAATATTCTTTGAGAATAATAAATCCAGTTATGTGGCATTGAGCAATTTCAAAGGTTAAACATATAGTTTCTTTGGGACTCAACAAAATATATCTTTAACTCTCAACATAATCACCCAATGCATATGACCTGATAGGAAGATGTTTACCAGCTTAGAATATTCACAAAATGCATATGATGGGATAATAATCCTAAACCCAAACTAAATCTAATTCATTTCTTAGTTGAAACTGAAGGCATCTCTCCATACAATTATGTGAAAAAAAGTCAATAAGCCAGCTGCTTTGGTCGGTCTATGTAATCTCATCTGTTTCTTAGCCGCCACTGAAAGTATGTTCCCATACAGAAACATCAAGATAGGCTGCAATTCTTCCATCTTGTTAGAAATCCATCCATTGGCACTTAGTTACTGGAAAGAGAATCAAGTACAGAGAGAGAATAGAGAGTCTAAGGAAGAACTAAGGAAAGGAAGAATAATCAGGTGATTGCTCAAGAAGAACTACAACTTCAACCGGGACAAGGAGATAGTTCTGATATTCAAGCTTGGGACGAATTTTATTTGTCAGTTCTCTGGATTAAATACTGGACATGTTACTTTTTACTGGCATTGGAAACACATCAAATTATGACAAGGTAACATTTCACAGTTTATGAATCTTCTACTTATTTGATGGGATGGTTAAGGGATCATCTACAGTTAAAACTCTTCACAGTTTATTAAAAGAAAGTTTATCGTACTTTTACCCAGATGTATGTTTGTGTGTGTTATGTGCATATTTATGGTCTGACTTGAAAGGAAAAGATTTGGATCCACAAACAATTTTGGATCCTACAGCACAATAAAATCCTCTACTCAGCTTTTCAGGCCATCAAACTAGCACCACAAAATGTACACCTGGGCTATAGTAAACCAAACTTAGAAAAGTTGGATAAAAGTTCACTGATGCATAATATCTTGAGTTTCATTTTGAATCCATCATAAGAGACAGAGAGGAAGGCTATCAGTTGAGTATTTTGGGAAACAGCAGAATGAAAATAGACAATTACCTAAGCTCTCCAGCATGCCTTTAACAGTCTCAGGACTAGCAGTTACATTGGAGGCATGAGTTAGCTGGCGTATGTATGGATGATATGTCCCTAAAGTTGGCCTCTTAGGGTCCAATAAGGAGATATATATCGACAATGCACTAACAAGTACAGATTTTGGTCGTGATTCTTCCAAAGCATGGCGAAACAACCTCCCAATAAAACTGCAAATAGGGCACACAGGAAATTACCAACCAAGAAAAAAACAGAAGCTAAAAAAGAAATGCAAGCACACTCGAGGAAAGATAAAAATAGGAACCAAACACTACTTTGGGCTTGAAACTTTAGCAGCAAGACCAGGAGGAGCAGATCGTGTCACAGCACAGAGCATTTCAGCCGTATTGGCATGAACCTTTGGAGAATCCTGTAACATTCACATGACAAACTATTACTGCAGCATCAATGAGAAGTCAATGCAAAAAATAGGTAATGTCCTCAATATACTTCTATAGGTAGATCTAATACACTAAGCGTGTCAACTTTATCCACCAGCATTAGCTCAAGGAGCTAAAATACCCATGTCCAATACATAGAGTAACAATCATTTCATCCAAACAAGACAATTAATCTAACTCACAGAAGAGCTGAACTTGTCTGCTATCATCTCCAGCACATCCGTATTCTCTATCCACTGCATTGCATCCATATAATTTGTATACGTATGTTCATCGGCACCAATAAGACGAATTAACACCTGTACAGGAAGAAAAATAAAACTTTGTCATCTTTAAATCTGGATGAAATTTATTAGTACACATGAAATTTACAAGGGAGAAGAGTCTTAATCAGAGGTAATACGCAGATAAATCCATAAAGATAAACACATTTTCAGAACCATTGCAGTGAAGGATATGAATATGAATCCGAACATGATATATATAGAGAAAACCCAGAGAAAATGAGCCCGTGCCACTTGCTGGTGACCACATATCAATTTGACTTTGGGCAGATCTAAAGATCTATTCGTACTTAATATTGCATCCAATGTTGATGGTTATTGTTTGCAAAGATATAGAATGAGGTTTTTTGAGGGCTAGAAAACATACTTAGGAAATAGGATTAAAATACTAATTCATCAGATTAACTGCTACTTGAGTAACCTGATAATCAATAAGCAGAAGAATCGAGATGAAGAATTAGGAGCTTAATGTTGATGATTTTGCTGCTGCTTAGCAAACAGAAAATGAACTTGATGGTTTAGGCACAAAATATGATGTAGGAACGGAAACAATATAAAAATTGAAAAAGAGATGCAGGATGTGACAAATTCAACATCAGCACATCACCAGAAAAAGGTCATATTTCATAAATTGAAATCCTTCATACATCTGCAAAGGTATGTATGAAACCCATTAGCCTTTCAAAGTTAATCCTTGTAGATAATAAAATATAGTAAGAATAGTGAATTTGTTTTCAATAGTAATTGACCTTAACACAATTATGTTATATTTAAATGCAATATAAATCATCAAGACCGCAAATTGCACAAAATAACTTTTTAAGTTGCATCACATAATGCTTTAGCCTTCAAATATCGGAAGCACAAACAATATAAATAGCACCCAACCTCCATAATTGATGTAATTCCAAGTAAGTCAACCAACTGCCCAAGAATTTCCTGATGAGCCTGGAAAACAAATTAAGAACAGCAGAAAAGATAAAAACGCATTACCAACAAGGAAAACCATGCACAAAACAGTGTGATCAACAACCCTGAAGAGCAATAACATCAAGAGCTAGAAGAAGAAGAAGAACAGAAGAACAGATACAAATAAACCCAACACTAAATTATACACTTCTTTATAATGACACTATGATTAGTTATTCCTCAGTTGAAAGGAACTCTAGATTTTCTCAAAACTCCTGACATTTTTAGGCTGAGACACATTCACACAATTTAAAAACAATGTTTTTTATGCCTCAATATGTATTTCTATGGAAAAAAAGCAGAAACAGAAATGAAAGAAACTTAAAGAAACAGATGCAGGTCTAAAACCATAAATGAAATTACGATTGATACATGGAACCATAATACAGTTCACAGTTATACAACTGGGAAGGAAAAACATGACTTAAAATCTATATAGCATACCTAAGGCTCAAGAAAAGAAACAGAAATTAAAAAATTGTGCCCAAATAGTTACAATCATGCATGAAAAGAAATATTTATTCCTGCAAACTGAGCCTTCCATCACTACCATTACATAACAGAAGAAAAGGCATATGAGGGCATTTCCTTGATAAAATAGGGACAAACTTACTTTGATATAGTTCATGAGAGGAGCTGTCTTTCGCAACAACAGGCATACAACAACCTGAGAAAGATAATAATGCAGAAAAAATTGAGACACATAAATAATCACTAGTCTTTACCAAGCAACAGAAAAAACTGCCAAGTACAATCCTAATACTATCTTCTTCTAAACCGTTGAGCCCAACGTCTCCCCCCACCAAGGATCAAATTCTGGTGATGGAGCCCTTTGTGTCCAAACAACAAGAACACCTTACTCCAAAACATATCAATCTGAATATTCGACCATGTAATACCTTGCTGAAGTACCCAGCCAGCAGTGTGCTATGGGAGTGATTTGGTTTCAGGAAGGAAAACAACAAATTCATTAACTGCACACAAGTAAAGGGTAACAAGTTTTGTGATGAATATGCTAATCATGAATGTTTTAAGGTTATGCTTTGGTGGGAAAGAAGAATTCATACATCCTCGTCTTCCACCAAGGTTTTGAGTATGATATCAACCTCACAAGTAAAGATCTCACAAGCAATAAAGGGCAACCTATACACAAAATGCAACAGTAGCATCAAGCATAAGTCTATCTTTAGAGGACATCCTCTAAAGTTAAGATAGCAGAAAAGAAAAAAGCACATTGAGCTGTTCAGCAACATCTGACAGCTCTGGACATGACCATCAAAGAAGCCTACTTGAAGGTTCGCTTTTTTTCAGCATCCTCAGGAGCTTCTTCTACTATATAGCGGATAAGTTGTTCAACTTGACTCCTTTCCCGCAAACTGCAATGTGGGACAACATAAGAAAAAAAGATACAACAATAAGAACATTGTAAATGTACCAATTTACACAAAAACAAGTGCCAAAAATAATTATCCACACAAATAATATCCATTTTAACAAACAATAGTTGGAGCATATTATATAATTTGGATAAAAATGTTTCCAGAGAAAATAATTTTTGGTTCATGGCTCACCAACCTAAACTAGAAGTAAAAAGACTTGACAAACTATGTGGAGCTCAACATATAACATTTTCTATTCACAAACACAACCTTCACATCCACAGATATATCACAACCTTCAGCAATTGAACTAAAATCATGCTTCACCATCTTAAACTGAAAATCAAGCAGACATGAAACTCCATATACCAATCATGACAATTGTTCATGCATCCATCTGCTTAGTACTTGAAAGATCACAAAACATCCAAAACTTTCTAAATTCCCTTTTCATGGCCATCCCCTCACATTCCTAGTCTATCTTGAGCCTTGTAAGTTAGTTGTATTAGTCCCCCTCCCCCAACTAGTAGGACACATTGGATTACATCCCCTAAAAGAAACAAAAGAAAAGAACTCTTTCAACATCATCCTCTTACACAAATCACTTAAATGTCTGTTATTTACTCTATTGGTCATCTGATTTATACATAAAGAGTGCTCAAGCATAAGAATGTCAACCCCCCCTTCTTTCACTCCTGTAAACAATTTGAGATCACAGTCCACAGAGAGAGTTTGAAAAAAGTTCCTTGGATAACATTTCAAAAACCAGCATAGGCATCAAATACTGACAACATAGCTGCTGCAAAATCTAATAGTTAAAAGAAAAAGACATAATGAAAAAGATAAAATCATTCAGAAAATGTAAGAAGAAACTTAGTGGCTAGGAATTACAAGTTGATAAGGCGCCCATTAAGAGCTTTGCATTCTTGAATAATTTCATCTTCGTCAAGAAGCTCCTCCAGTGTAAAATTGTCCTTATCTAATATTGTCTCCACCTGCAATCTTGAAAAAGCTGCTTCAGGATATTGTTAGAAGAAACATAAAAAAAAAAATCATAGGATTTGTCACAAATTTCTCAATGAAAATATATATAAACCCAAAGACAGCAACCCATTATCATATCTTTTTGGTTCCCATTGGGGGCATTAAAAAATATGCAGAAATGCCCAGGCAATAACTTTCCTATCATCAAGATTTAACTAGGTAAATATTCTAATTACACATTACAATGACCTCAAAGAGAATTGGCATCCAAATATCAATGTTTAAAAATACATGTCAACCTTTTTTATGAATTTAAGTGAGATTCTGCTCCAGGATACCTGAATTTTATTTTACTCAACAAGAAAGACATCAGAAGGTAAAGAGTACTCAATTTTTCTTTTTCTTTTCTTTCACTTCAGTTTGCAATTAATTTTTTCTGTTCTTAAAATTAATCGCTACTATGTTGACCAAGGAGCAAGACTATGCAATTAAGAAGCTGTTTAAGTGACAGATAACATGAATATTGCATACAACATCCATTTAAAGCCAACAACTTTTTTAATTAACCAAAACATATCTTTTAGAAATTCATAGATATGGGTCTTCTTCATCTAATCTTAAGATGATTCAAACTGCACTGCTCGTTTCATATGAACTGTGGAAAAATAGATGTCCACAGAAGATTAATGAACCTAAAAGTCCTCCAACTGATTTTACCCACAATACAGAATGTGGGCATCCATTCTTTCCATAAAGAGTTAATTAGATGACTCTACAGCCTCCACTTCCACCGTTTATGTGGGTGTTCGATGTGATTTTGAAAAAAATAAATTGAAAGCATAACAGGGATAAAACATGAGATTAACAGCTCGTTCTATAACTCTAAGCAAATTAAAATTCTTCAACGTTATAAACTAAAAGAGCAACCTGTAATTCTATGGCACACACAACTGGCACTTTAGCAGGGAAAAAAGTCTACAAAAAACTGCGGGCCCCGACCACTAAAAACCAACTGGTAATCAGATTCAATGTCCTTTCGTTGCTGCCCTCACATTTTCGCAGGAACCAAACAGCAAATTAGAACATCATACACACGTAAATACACACACATAAACAACCAAAAGATCAATAAGAACATAGACAGTAGAGCGAGAAATCAGTTAGCTAACCGGAGAAGCGGTGGAGAGGCCCGCCATACGCCAAAACATCTCGTATCTAATGAGATCAACCCACCTCCAGAAACGAATGCGATCCCAGATCTGCAAACCCTAAGTCTAAATAATCCAGAACCCGGCAATTGAGCAATAGCAAAGCTATGAAAACGGAAACCCTAGAATCGTGAAATCCGTGGCAAATAAAACCCGATATTCGTATTGGATCGATGGAAACACAGAGCGATGGATATAAAGAGAAAGGAGAGGAGGAAGGAAACAGAAGAGCCTGCAATAGCGGGAGAGGAGTGTGAAAAATAACTAATAAGTAGTTTCCTAAGTTGTATATATATAAGTAAATGGGCGTTGTTTGGTGTTATATTTATGGAAAATGTCCTCAGGCCCTTTTCTATTTATTAAGTAGATAAATTAAAATGGTGACTGCAATATCCCTTTTCCTCTAAAGTTGGAGGAGGATTGCTGTCCACTTGCTTTTACAAAATAAAATTTGTTTAATTTAATAGTTTTTGGTAATATAATTTAAAGATCAAAATATATATAATTTAAATAAAAGTTTTCTTATTAAAGAAATTTATGTTTAATAATTAAATTTAAATTTCTATTTTATTGTAATTTTTGTTTATTACTTTTTTAATAAAACTATGTTTAATTATTAAATTTTAGTTTTTAAGTCCCTAAAATAAAGGATTGATTTATAATCAATTTTAACTTAATTAATATTTGTTTTTATGATTTTAACTTTTGTTATAAGATATTTAAATTAAAAACATTAAATTTAATTATAAATTTTCTCTAAAAATGTATTTCCTTTATCATATAAAAAAGAATAATTAAACAAATCAAATATTATGTTTAATAAATTTATGAATCGTTTGGCTGAATTTTTATTTTTTATTGTAATTTATAGTTTTCAATTATTTTATATTTTTAATATAATTATATTTTTAATAAAAAGAAAAACTTGTTTAGTTGTTATCGATATTTTATTTAGTTTAGTATTGATGATAATTATATATTAGATAAAATTTAAAGATAAAGTATTTCACTTGATTAAATTTATTTTAATTTTTCATATAATATTTATTCAGATCGG
>JANZLD010000003.1:58006197-58028273 GCA_026413575.1 Erythroxylum carthagenense
ATTGCCTCAAGTGTTGTTTCTGACTTTTTCTTTACCATTCTGCATGCTTTTAGCTTATAAAATCCTAGTTGCATCATTGACAATTGGGAAGCTTAAGTTAATTTGCTCCAAATTTTTATCAGCATTTGTCTTCAATCTTGTTCCTAGCCTTTAATTGGAGATGGTATAGATGTGTCGTTTCTTCCTTCTCTTTTGTTCCCTTAAAGAGGGAAAAAGAGGGAGATTTTTATACGATGAAATAAATATTATGTGGGTTGCATACCTTTGGGTCTTCTATTGCGTAAAATTTGAGAAAAAAGAACAGCGAGTTTTCCTGCTTCCATTGTCCTGAAGAAATTTGAAAGCTGCCTAAGCCACATATTATTGCTTTTTAAAAGCATCATTTGTCTGTTATATATTTAGTAATTATTAAAAGTAGATTGTTGCATATTAGTACATTTCATAATGTTACTAATGTGGAATTGTGCAGACTCTACCTATTAATCCTAAGCCTTTCTTGAACAACTTGACTGGAAAGATTGTTATTGTAAAAGTTAAGTGGGAAATGGAATACAATGGTAAGCACGTCATTTGTCTTTTTCCTTTACTTTCTTCCTTTTGTCCATAATGGCTGCTCCATAATTTGCCATTAAGTTATAAACTTATATGTATATAATATATTCATTATATATAGCTATATATTTATATAACTATTATTATTTTTATTTTTTTGACACATCCGTAATTTTGAATTTCATTATATATATTTATATATTTACGAAAATATTATTATATATATATACTGTACATGTGTGAATATATGGTTGTGTACTATTCAAGTCTGAATTTGTGAAAATGAATTGAATTTAAGGATATGAAATGAGTTGATTTAATTCTTTATAATCTTATTTCAAAATTTTGCTTTAGCATCTGATGAGATCCTTCAGAAGATGGGTTGAACCATTACATCTTATGACCTGCTACATAACTCAAAGTTGCATGTTCAATAGCATAAATAAGAGTACTTAAAGATTACGTGACGTCAGTAGAATTTACTCTCTATAATCTCTTGTGGAGTTACAGATTGTTATTTTGCATATAATCCTCAGGTGCAACAGATAGTTCATCAGCTCTAATGCCTTCTTTTGCTACATCCAAGATTTGTGTTTACCTTAAATTGGATCATCCTTAATGAATACAATAAAAAGGAAACTATCTTGAGATAATTCTTGGAGCTTTGGATACTTTAATGAAATTTTAACCTCATTGGATGAACAAATGGAAGATTTTTTATATGATATCTATTTACATTGAGAATATTTTACTTCTTCGCTCCATTTCTGGTATGACCTTATATGATAGTAACGATTGTTTTACGAAGATAATTATTCAGCTTTTCAGCTAATCTGTTTCTCATAATTCCATCTTATATTGACTATGATTTTGCAGGTTGCATTTTCTCTTCTTTCCTAAGAGAATTTACTTCAAGTTTTCCTTCTTGTGCCTTCAGTGATTATGGTAATAGCTTATAGTGAACTAATATATTCCATTTTGAATATTAATGTTGTTATTTTCAGGCTTTGCCTCCGGTGGAGATAAACTTTGTTCCACTGAAACAGGTATTGTATTTTATAAAGCATGACAGATGATTGCTTTACTGCTCATGATTTCTCACCTGGCTTTTTGTAATTCAGGAGAAAGCCTTTAGAGCTGATGAACTAATGGAATTTTACAAGGTTAGTGAACCTAAATCTTGATTTCTTATTTGTCTGTTGGTGGTGTATTTACACAAATTTATTAATGCTTGACTATCCAGCACTGTGTCTGCTTGTTGACTTTATACTTTTAAATGTCTTTTAGATCTTTATATCTGCCATGTTTCTATATCTAGTTGAATATTGGTGTTCTAAATTGTTCACTAGATGCCAAAATGTGGGATTCTTGCCGTGCCTCCTAACATTTTGTGTTTGACAGTCTGATTTGAAGCTGAAGAAGTTTCTGCACATAATTGAGAATTCACCTGTGTTCCCAGTTTTCTATGACCAAAATAGGTATTAACACGTTTTCTTCATATCAATTTGCATTTAGTATGATGGTAGGCTTTTGTGCCAGCCAACTATTAATTTTGTTTCATATTACACCCTTGCCTTCATTTAGTCCCCTATTTCTGGAGTAATAGCTATATTAAAGTTTGCTATGAAAATATTAGACTTGAGGCATTGTATTTCATGGAGTTAATATGTTGAGTTTCCTCCATACTAATTATTAGTTGTATGCATCTATGGCTTGTTGGATTTCAATCGAACAGAGATGCTTGACTGTTCTAATAGTTGGTTAAAGCTCAACACATTCTCCATCTGATGCCCATCTCTAGCTGGATTTGTTTTACCCTGCTTACCATAATGTGAGATTTGTTAAAATTGCAAAATATACGCATAGAAAGCATGCAGGATATTCTTATTTAGGAAGGCATACAAAATTCAGAGTGATCCAGCAGTTTGATATGTTATTATCTTTCTTGTTATCTATTTGATCCAGCAGTTTGATATGTTATTATCTTTCTTGTTATCTATTTCATACTTATGCTGCACCTTTCACTGAAAGCACAATTCGTAGACAGCAGTTTGATATGTTATTATCTTTCTTTTCCAAGTTTTCTGTATCCATTTGATGATTTGAGCAACGGTTGTATGACACTTTCTTCACCCATTTAGATACAATGTCATTTATATGGTTGAAGAAGTTTTGTATTTTTTAAAAAATTTAATTTTCTTTGCCAGAACTGTATTATCTCTACCCCCAATAATTAATGGTGCACATTCAGCCATCACTTTGAAGACAAAAAATGTTTTCATTGAATGTACAGCCACTGATCTGACAAAGGCAAAGATTGTATTGAATACAATGGTAAAGAATCGTGAACTTCTGGTTGCTTTGTTGCAGCTTTTGCGTATCCCTTATCATGCTAATATATTGGGTTTATTTCTTAGGTAACAACATTTTCAGCATATTGTAAAAGTAAATTTGAGGTGGAACCTGTTGAAGTGATATATCCTGATGGGAAATCATATTTTTATCCTGATTTATCAGTCTATGACATGGAAGTTCCTCTATCATATATTACCGGTTTAGTTGGAGTCTCTTTAAAGACTGAAGAGGTATTGTTATTCAATGCCATTATTATATTGCTTATAGTGAGAGTGTCAATATGGCGTTTGGCGTAATAATTGCTTGCCTTCGTCTTTCTCAATTGTCCAGCATGTTATTTGACATGGGCATTATTTGTCAAGATGATTATTTGGAAACAGACAGTTTTTGCTTATGCAAATTCGGTCTAGTTTGGACACAACAATTCGCAAGATTGAGTACCCATGGTTTTCTGATAATGGACCCGTAGTGATTATAAAAAATTAGTTCAATACTTTTGACCATGAAAATTGAACACTTCATTCTCTTTTCTTTCGCAAACTGTTCTAGGATGTCAAACTTTGTCTTGTACTTGCATCTGTATTTTTGTCAATAAAATAGTTTAACCTAATTCTACTGCAAAGATAAAGATTTAAGATTTTGGTGGAGGGAAAGTTAGCTAGGTTTCTTGTCACACAGAGAAATGAGCTGGAAAAGACATGACATAGCTCCAATACTACTTTCTTTTCCTTTTCCATAGCTTGCCTTTCTCCTTGTAGAAATTGTAAAGGCAAGTAATTAACACTGTTTTCTTTGTCAAAATTTGTAATGGGAGTAATTATTTTTTATTTGTCTTTTTCTGCAGGTCACTAGTCTGTTGAATAGGATGCAATTGCGAGCTGAGCAATCTGTGTCAGGTGATGTAGAAAAAATTAATGTCTCCGTACCTCCAAATAGAAGTGATGTTCTTCATCCTTGTGATGTTATGGAGGTACAAACTTAACTATGAGCACAAATATGGTTCTCTGAATCAAGATCACTTGAGCTGCTAATGACATAAGATACAATTCCTGTAGGATGTTGCAATTGCTTTTGGGTATAATAATATTCCAAAGAGGAAGTTACCATCTTTGAAGCCATTGGCTTTGAATCAGCTTGAGGATCTCATTAGAGCAGAGGTATTGCCAAAGAAATCATCTTCCTGTCCTCTCTCTCTCTCTCTTCTTTATTCTCTTTTATCATGGTCTTTTCCTAATGATTATGTACTTGTGCTTCTATTCTCTAGATTGCAATGAATGGGTTTACAGAGGTTCTGACATGGATTTTGGGCTCTCATTGGGAAAACTTTTCCCTATTAAATAGAAATGATGACAAATCAACTGCAGTGATAGTTGGAAATCCCCGAACCTCAGATTTCGAGGTTTGTGTTAAGAGGCTTAATATTATTTGATTTAGGGCAAATACGAATAACTCTTGGTATAACATCTTTTTGCTATTTATGCCACTTTTGTTTCCAATTACATAGGTTGTCCGGACTAGCCTCATGCCTGGTGCTTTGAAGGTCATTGGACATAATAAAGACCATCCAAAGCCCATAAAGGTATTATCTCCAGAACATGTGGAGACATGCTGTTTTAGATAATTTCTTGTGTGCCCATATTGCTCTAGAATTTATATCATGAATGAGGATTTGTATCTCGCTTATCATAGTTCAATCCGGTACTAGATTTTTGAAGTGGGTGACATAGTGCGCTTGGATGAGAGCAAAGATGTTGGTGCAACAAATCGTCGCTCACTTTCAGCTTTGTATTGTGGCTCTAACTCTGGATTTGAGGTACAAATTTGATTTGTTAATCAATGATTGATTTGTTCTTTTTGTTTTTCATTTGTGGTATTTCTTTTGGAGTATGCCTGCTTGAGTGTGATATTGTTTGATAAACTCATTATTTGGTTTTCTTATGACATGGCTTATGACAAATTTGACAAACCATTGGGAGATGTAAATGTGTATGTTAGAGTTGCATATAATTTTACCGCTACATCATGTAAATGTAGTAGTTAAGAAATGATGCAATTATAATGAGTTTTAACTAGCATGAATTCCAATTCGAAGGATAGATACTAGGAAAGGCATTTTACAGCATTTATATAGGAAAATTTGGCAGCCAATTACATTGTAGAAGAGTTATTTTCTGTGATTCTTTTCTGCTTTTTGAAACCATTGTTGCATATCCAGGATAATGAAGCTTCTGGATTAAAAATATGAATTGCATCTAGGTTAAAATACCAATGTTATTGAGAGTGGTAGATGTTGCATATAAGTTGGTGGATTTTTAAGGTTTGATCGCTAAATTAATGGAAGTTCTCTCCACCCATACATTACTGATGTATCAAGTGTATATCAACTGCTGGCAACTTGCTTCTTCACTTCTATATTTACAATGTTCATAGTTCACTTGTTCTCTATTATGGAGATCGTCGTTATTCCATTGTGTTGTCAAGTGGGGACTTGATATTAAAGGTACTGAGCTGACATGATATGTTTGAACGTCTTGGTTGCAGCTTATCCATTCCTTGCTGGACAGAGTTATGGAAGTGATGGGCGCTCCTTTTGTACCATTTGGTGACAGCACGGGGTACTACATAGAGCGGTCAGATGTAAGAATATCTTTTCTATATGTTGTTTCTTCAAGTCTCTCAGAGACATTAGTTGTGTTGCACTGAGCTACTTTAGCAATTACTATAGGCGCCTGAGTTTCTTTCGGGTAGACAAGCCAGTATCATTTACAAAGGGAAGCACATTGGCAATTTTGGTATTGTGCACCCTCAGGTACTAATTACTCCAGTAATCTCAGCATTGCGGTTTTGCACCTTAGGCTTTTCTTTGTTGTGCTTCACATTTATTTATTTTCTGTTAATATTTTGTAGGAGAAAGCTATTGCTTGACTCATGGATTTCCTATGTCTTTAATGTGGTTTTCAGGTGTTGAACAATTTTGACATTCCCGATCCTTGCTCCTTCATGGAACTTGACATAGAGTATTTCCTTTAGATTGCCAACAAATGTAAGTTATAATAACTCCATTTTATTACAAGGTGTACTTTTTCGCAGTTGGGTATACCATTTGTTTGTTCATTTTTGGTGCTTTGTTATGGAGCAAAAGAATAATTGTGTACACGGTTGGCTTTTCAACACAAAAACTAGGATAAACTTTATGGATGCAAGATTAAACTGGTAGTAAGATTGATGAAGGGTTTTAACTACCAAATCAACACAGATCACTGCCTTGCTCGTCCCTTTACAAATATATCCTATGGAGTTTAAAAGATCCGTTTACTGACATTATTATTATTGGTATTTTTGGCATCACGAGCTTCAAATTGCATATCATTGAAACGACCAACTAAGATTATGATAAAGAAAACTGTTAAACTATACTTTAGGAAAGCATGGTAGTATAAGCAATTAAAGGTTCAAGGTTGAGGACTAGAATCAGAATTAAAAAAAATTAAAGGCTTGAGGTTGAGGACCAGCAATTAAAGCCATTGGTTTACCAATCACATCTTGATTTATTAATCCTAAATAAAAGTTATGTACCTCAAATTAATCGTCAAGATGATGAGCATTTGCAGTAGTGTCCTATAATTTTATAGAGCTTCATATATTTTAACGAATTGGATTGATATCCTATCGTTACAACACCAATGGCACAACGTTTCTTGTGCCTTGTTGGCTTGATGTTGGTATAATATTTGCCTTGGTCAGCAAACAAAGGTGCATAGAGCAGAAATAGATCCTCTTTTACAGCGACTAAAGAGAGCATAATACTTGCACCAAAAATGCAATAGCTGAAAATTTTCCCCCCATTTTTACGACTAGTAATCAATAATTGTAACCCAATGCCAACTGAAGTTACGTCCAAGAAGAAACATAGTAAAAAAAACCACTCGAATTCTGAGGTTAACATTGATCATCTTAGAATCGTTCATACAAACAACTGGTTTGTATTTATAGAACTCATAGCAGCATTCAATTCTAACCTTGCGTCTACAGACGATAGAGCACAATCATTGTATTGTTAAACTGGATATCACATAATATTTTCCACCTTGCTACTTTGATGATCCTCAAAGAAGTAAATTTGGAAATACTTGTGAAACACCAATCAAAAACCAGGGACTTCACCTGGCAAAGGAGCCAACTCGTTCTTATTAAACCTCTCTTCATCGTAAAATGCTGCACGAACGATATTGCCACCAAAGTACCGACCGTCAAGATCTACCAATGCCTTGGTGGTTTCCTCGGATCGCTTGAACTGTATAAATATTCTGACAGCCTCTTCACGAGGGAAGTTTGGCTCGGTGATCTCAAATATTAGAACTCGTGTGACTGTCCCGTATTTTGCACACTCAGAACCAACCTCATCTTCCAACTCATCGTCAACCTCTCCAGGACCCACCTTTCAGAAGAAAGCAAAATTTTTAATCGTCTTCAATTTTACAATAAAATACCACAACCAGCAATCACTTTAGCATGGAAACAATACAAAGTAACCTGATCTCATGAACAGTATAACCAAAAAAGTAACTGGATAACAACTAATGTCGGGAGAAAACGTGAAATATAAAGCACTTTGTCAATAATTGACAATAAACATTAGAACAGATGTCCTCTATAATTAATAACTGAACACCAAGGACGGCAAAAAATAGACAATAATGCACGAACTTTTCTCCTCAATTTCACCTTTATTGAAGAAGAGAGACAAAAACATATGCAATTATCTCAGAAATAGAACATCTTGAATTACATTTTAAAGGTTTAACTGCCCCATTATTTTCTGCTTCTCCCTTCCATATTCCATTCTCCAATTTCTCATTTTCAAAGAAAATTGTGCAAGCAATGGCATGCAGTAACAAAAAGATCTAGGAAAATGCAGCTGACAAATAGCTTCTACAAAGCCACCCTACTTCTCTAGTGAATACAAAAGAAAAGCTATCTTCACCTATCATCCAACTCTTGTGAACTCTGCTGCCCGGCCAAAAGCACAATCAGGCCTGACTCATGTCGCTATAGCTCGAGCCTGCCGAATCTAGAACCACGCCAGCTCCCAACTTAACCTAACTTGACCCAGCCCATCAAGCTTCAACACCTTTGATCGATGCTCATCATTGCTAAAGACCCAGAATCATCTCCCAAAACACAACTCCTCTAGTTACTCCACATAATCTTTCAATAGTGAGCACAACAAATCATGGAGGCACCTGACTGAGAAATACCAATGAGACCATTGGAAACTGGGGTTTAAGCCAATTGCCTTTGATCATATGCCAAGGCAAGTAGTACTAACTTCACTACAGGATGCACCTTGGCCCTGGTAATGATTTGCAATTGCTCTAACACTAAATGCCACTTAGAGTTAGTAACAATAGAGACTACTAAGGAGGAGCAAGTTTCTGCTATAGATAAAGCAGAAACAAGCTAAATGAATGGTGTAATTCTAAGCAATGGTTGGATGGTCTATTTCTAGAATTGTATGAAAACCAAAGAAGCAGCAGAGAGAAAAGACGAGCACCTTGGCAGAGAGAAGCAAGAAAGATTATTAAAAAAAACGGCTGTAGCAGAGAGAAGAGAAGAAGCGTGAACCCTAGCTAACAAAACATATAAGCTGGGCTTCTGGCTGAGTTCAAGCTCAATCCGAAGCTCAAAAATTAAAAAGAAAAGCTCGAACCCAACCTGGCTCCTACTTTATTTGTCTTTTAATGGCTTTCTCAATCGCTTTCAGTTGTATGGAAGGCCAAGGAATGGAAAGGAGAACGACATTACAAAATTCTAGCCACAAGAATCAGAGAATAAGGGTTCTCCCCTTCAATGCCTATGCTTACAACTTCCTTATGTTTCAGATACTAATTGAAAATCAATGAATTTCGACATCACTGAAGCATGGGAACTTAATGTACTATATAAAAACCCCAATAAACTTCTCAAGACCAAAGCAGAAGGAACAAAAATTCATTCATCTTAGCAACTGATAAGTTCTCCAAGACTAAAGACATTCCCAAAGTACATAATGCATCAGGTATGAAAAGAATGGCATTTAGAATTCTAAGGCATGCACTCAAATCCAAGTTAATGGTTAATGGGCAATGCAAGAGACTGACATGATGACAACCAATTACACACTCAAGTACTTCTACATAAGACAACTACACAGCACATTAGAAACATTGCACATTCCGACATTCGATTTGCTTAACTTCATGTCCCACTACCTCATCATCTCTACAAAAGTCCCGCCCCATAACTATTGGTCATCACAGAAGCAGCGCAAACCAACATATTACCAACACAGGATTGGACGCAGATGCAAAGTTCGCAATGTCTAGAACAAGCCATAGCATCAAAAAGAGGTCACATTTCTAACTGCCAGATAGCATCATTTGTTTCTTTACTTGAACAGATTTCTGTGATTAAAGTAGTTTCCACCCTCTGTTTTAATGTCCATAACCAATAACACTGAAACTACCACGCAAATTCAAAGAAAGTAACAACCAAATGCATAGTAACCAGCATCAACAACCAATAAGAGATCAATTTTCCAACCAAACCAGCAAAGCTAACACATACCATGTTCCTAAGCAGCAAAACCCTAGTAGGAGGTCCATTAAACGTTACGCTCTGCACTTTCTTCTCCTTCTCTGACTTAGTCTCACTTGCATTCACAATAACACCAGCTCTCCGGTCAGTCCTCTTCGCCATCAATGGTGTCGTAATGCCCTGTTCCTGCTTCCCAAGACCTTGACCCTCTTTCCAACCCATCTTAGCCATCATCCTCTGTGCAGCGGTCATTTGCCCCCCTGCACCAACCCCTAACCCTACAGTCTCCGATTTCCCAATACTAAACCCACCATCTCCACCATTACCCGGAGGCGACGGCGATCTTGGAGCAGCAGCGCCACTCATCGCCGCTCGTCGCTTCCAAGCCTCCTCGCCGGATATATTTCTATCCTTCTCTCTCTCCCTCTCTCTCTCCTCCCTCTCCCTCTTCTCTCTCTCCTCCTCCTCCTGCCTCCTCCTCTCTATCTCTCTCATCCTTTCTGCCTCCGCGGCCTTTCTCTTCTTCTCTCTCCGATATTCTTCGTAATCGTTCGGTCTCGCCGGATCGTACTCCTCGACTACGACGGAGTTAACTCCGACTAGGGCTGGTTGCGACGGACGGTCAGGAATCATCGATGGGATTGGCTCCGATTGCTGTAGCACAGGTGGAGTTAGGGTTTTGGAAGCGGAGTTTACGGCTTTGGGCTTGTTATGGGATTTGAGAATCGTTTGCAGAGGCGGCATGGAGACGGAGGGTTTACGGAGAGTGGGCGGAGCCATTAGGGTGCTGCTAGACCAGGCGTTGGCGGCACTTGGCTTCTCCTCCTCCGCCGTGGATGGCGGTGGGAGGTCTCCATACAGCCCACCCAACATCTTGCCACGTTTTCTTCTTCTTCGTGAAACTTAGAACCGAATATCAAGTTGGATCTCTGAGCCTGAGTTTTCTGGACACGTTTAATGAAACGCACCGCTTTATGCCACAAAACTCAGGGGTTACTGTCCTATAAATAAATATGTTACCTGTACAGTTAAATTTTGTAGTTGCTAATTAGGTTAAAAATATACCCATTTATTTATTTTTAAATTATATAAAAAGAGGGATAGCCTTATCGTTGCTTTTTTTGAGAAAATAAATTAAAATTGAGTTAATTTTTTATTTATAATATAATTGTATTAGAGTAATTATATTAATATTGTAACATATATAATTGTCAAGTTGTAAATTCTACTAAATAATTTGATAAAACTTATCAAAAAGCCTTTTTAAAATTTTAATAGTATGATATAAGCTTTACTTGTTACATATTTGTCTAAAATTTAGAATAAAAAAAAGTGTCCCTATAAATAAATAAAAATATAAATTAAGTCTACATATTTTGTCTTACTAATAAATTTGAATTTATAGGAGTAGTAAAAGAGTGTAGACTATTTCCAATTAAATTTGATATTAAAAATGTGTAATTAAAATTTCTTATTATCTGTATCATTATATTAAGTTGCGACTATATATTATATTAACTAAATGTAGAAAATATTATTTTATTGCAAATATAGTATGTCGTTTATGTTATGGATCGTGTCATATAATCTATCTCAATACTAAGTTAGCATGTATATATAATGTAGACAATAAAAATGATTTAATTTTAAAGTAAATGATTAAAAATTGATGAAAAGGATTTGTAAAGGAGACTATCATCTTGATGATTAACCAATCACCATATAAAAACCATTATTATCTGTATAAATCTTTCATAGCTCAAGAAACTTAGGATATGAAATGTCTCTAATTGAATAGTATTTAGCATCAATATGCTTCGACGTACCATGCAATGTGAAATTCCTAGCAAATTGCACTGCATTCTAAATATTACAATTTAACACATGCCCTTGTTTTATAAAGCAAAACTCCCTTACAAACCTCTTCATGCAAAACATTTATTTACAAGCTTTAATAATAGCAATAAGAATTGCTTTTGTAGTTGACAAAATAATATATTTCCTTAACTTAGATTGTTAAGATACAACTTCCTCTGTAAAGATAATCAAATAGTTTAAATTAGACTTTTTATATCAATATTTCTGATCTTGTCTAAATTTGTGTACACAAATGAATAGGCTTCCTTATTCCAAAACATAACCTTAAATTAAAAGAACTATAAAGATATATCAAAATCTACTTCACTGCATTCCAAAATTATCTCTTCCTATGTTAGGAAAAAAATGATTAGTAATACCAATAGCATGAGTAAGATCATGTCTTGTACAACTCATTGTATACATCAAACTACTAATTGTTAAAGCTCAAGGAACTTTTTCATATCTTACTTTTTCTTATTAGAAGGACAATGAGTTTTGCTCGATTTAAGTGCATGGCAAGAGGTTTACTCACTAACTTAGCTTTGTTTATATTAAACCTTTTAAAGGACCTTCTTGATGTACATATCCTATGATTGTTGCAACTTCTTGACCTTCCTATCAAAAATTATCTTTATGCTAAGAATTTGCTTCATTAGCTTTAAGTTTTTTAGAGCAAAAGACTCACTCAAATCTTGCCTTAACTTTTTAATTTTAGAAGCATTTGACCAACAATAGATATGACGTCAACATAAAACAACAAAACACTAAAGTTATTATTATAAAGTTTCTACATAAAAAGATAATGGTCATATGAAGTCTTCTTGAACCTTTATCTTCTCATAATATAATCAAACTTCGTGTACCACTTTTTATAACTGTTTCAAATTGTACAAGCTCTTCCTCAATGTACAGTATAATTCTCTTTTTCTTTAACTTTGAAACCTTTTGTTACTCCATATAAATATAATCATCAAAGAAATCTTCATTTTCATATACTTAATCTTTATATCAAGGCATGTTATAAAACTCATTACAACTTGGATTGACAATATCTTTATAACTGAAAAAAAAGAGTTCATCAAAATTAGCTTCATTCTTTTGACTAAATCCCTTGAAAACCAATCTATCTTTGTACCATGAAATTAAAGAACCTTCATTATATTTCACTCTAAAAACTCATTGATTCTTTAAAGCTCTTTGATCATTAAATGTCTTAACAAAATCAAAAGTGAGAATGTCAGGTAAGGATTTCATCTCATCCTTCATATCTTCAAATCAGTTCTCCTTCTACTCATTATCCTTAGTTTTCTTAAAGCTATCAAGGTCTCCCTTATTAGTGATAGGTACATACTCCTTAGTATGGTAACAAAATGAGAAATTTGTCTTTTTAGTAGATCTATTAACAAAAGCCTATGTAGCCTTTAAAATTGTTGCCTCTACATTTATTAGTTGTTGACCAACTATTATATCATTAATACTAAGGAATCCAAAGTTTGCATTTGATTGCATTGCTTAGTTTTAACATCTATCTTTGAACTTTTATATAAGAACGATCACAAATATTTTACATCTAAAGACTCTTAAGTGATAAAAAGAAACATCTTTTCCATACTAAAGTTTATTAAAAACATCACCTTTGAAAAAGCGAGAGACAAATTGATAACAAGAGCAATAATAAAAAGCGATTTTGCCTAAATGGAATTTGGCTACTTTGCTTGTGTAAGTAAGCATCTAACTCTCCTTAATAAAGTTCTATTTATCCTCTCTGATAAACCATTCAACTGGAAAATCTTAGGAGGTGTTTTCTAATGTAAAATACTTAACTCTCTACAATTGCTATCTAAAGGTCCATAATATTAACCATAGTTGTTATTATGAATACATTTCAATTTCTTATATGTTTGTGTTTCAACTAATGCTTAAAATTCTTTGAATTTCTCAAAAAACAAGATCTTTGGTCTTTAAAGCATAAACCTAAAATTATCTATAATGATCATTAATAAAACTGACAAATTAAGTGGACCACTATGTGATTTTGCCTTTAAAAGACCACAAATATCAAATTGTACAAACTCTAATAAATCTAACTTTCTAAAAGGAGGATGAATTTGAAAAGCAACTCTTCTTTGCTTCTTAACCAAGTAAATGAACACACTTATCCTATCTAGCTTTTTTAATCAAAGAAAGAAAAATTTTCTTAATCAAACAATCAATCCCCTTCGCACTTATAAGACTCAATCTGTTATGTCATAATTTAAAAAAATATCACTCTTTATTATATTCATTGAGCTGTCATAAATAGAACCTTGCATCATATACAAGTTAAAAGACTTGTTATCTTGAGCCATAACTAATGAACCTTTAGTAAGTTCCACTATCCATCATTGACAATATCGCGATAATCTTTATCAACATCAAGCTTTTCGACAATGATCAAATGTCAAGTGCACACTTGATATGTTTAAAAAATAACATTGAACCATTGTTAATCTTTAAGCAAATTTTTCTCATGCAAATCGTTATATTTCACTACAAAAACTTATTGATTCTTTAAAGCTCTTTGATCATTAAATGTCTTAACAAAATCAAAAGTGAGATTGTGATCTAAGGATTCCAGCTTATCCTTCATATCTTCAAATCATTTCTCCTTCTACTCATTATCCTTAGTTTTCTTAAACCTGTCAAGTTCTCCCCTATTAGTGATAGGTACATACTCTTTAGTAGGGGAACATAATGAGGAATTTGTCTTTTCAGTAGATCTCCTAAGAGAAGCTTATGTAGCCGTTAAAATTGTTGCCTCTATATTTGTTGGTTGTTGACTAACTAATTATATCATTAATACTAGGGAATCCAAAGTTTGCATTTGATTGCATTGTTTAATTTTAACATCTATCTTTGAACTTTCATATAAGAACAATCACAAATATTTTACAATCACAAATATTCCATACTAAAGTTTATCAAGGACATCACCATTGAAAGCAACAGTAAGAGACAAATTGATAACAAGAGCAATAATAAAAAGTGTTTTTGCCTAAATGGAATATTGCTACTTTGCTTATGTAAGTAAGCATCTAACTCTCCTTTAAAAAGTTCTATTTATCCTCTTTGACAAACCACTCAACTGGAAAATCTTAGGAGGTGTTGTCTAATGTATAATACTTGACTCTCTACAATTGCTACCCAAAGGTCCATAATATTAACCATAGTTGTTATTATGAATACATTTCAATTTTTTATATGTTTGTGTTTCAACTAATGCTTAAAATTCTTTGAATTTCTCAAAAACATGATCTTTGGTCTTTAGAGCATAAACCTAAAATTTTCTATAATGATCATTAATAAAAGTGATAAATTAAGTGGACCACCATATGATTTTGCCTTTAAAAGACCACAGATATCAAATTGTACAAACTCTGATAAATCTAACTTTCTAAAAGGAGGATGACTTTGAAAATTAACTCTTCTTTGCTTCCTAACCAAGTAATGAACACACTTGTCCTATCTAGCTTTTTTAATAAAAGAAAGAAAAATTTTCTTGATCAAACAATCAATCCCCTTCGCACTTATAAGACTCAATCTCTCATGTCATAATTTTTTATAAAAAAAATCACTTTATTATATTCATTGTGCTGTCATAAATAGAACCTTGCATTATATACAAGTTAAAAGACTTGTTATCTTGAGCCATAACTAGTGAACCTTTAGTAAGTTCCAATATCCATCATTGACAATATCACAATAATCTTTATCATCAACAAGCTTTTCGACATAGATCAAATGTCAAGTGCACACTTGATATGTTTAAGAAATAACATTGAACCATTATTAATCTTCAAGCAAATTGTTCTCATGCAAATCTGTTAACTCAAGTTTTATTGTTAATGATTTGATAATAACTATATAATATTTCAAAATTCAAATTAGACTTATTTCCTTGTATAGGTAACGATATAATTCTTAAAAGGAAATGATATCATAGGATAAATCATTCCTTTCCTACAGGAACCTTCTTAATGAACTTATCTTATTATAAATGATTTCACAATATTTGGAAGGATCTTGATAATCACATATTTTTTCAAAACTTTTTTCTTAATGTCTGAATATTGGAAGATTCCAACAGAGACGATATCGAAGATTCATTACATACAAAGTCAACTTAGAATAGAAATGAGGTAATAACTAGTTGAAGAAAATGTCTACGTAAGAAAGAGCCACTATATCTGCGAAGAAGTCAAATTTTCAAAATACTTCAGCAGCATTAATATTCTTGAAAGTCATATCAATATCAAACACTTTGTGTCTTAGAAAGTATAAACACTCTATTTGAGAGAGATTGCTATTCCTTGAAAGCTTACATTGAGCAAATCCTATATTCATTTTTTTAGAGCTTGTAAAGGCTTGTTAAACTCTATAAGTGTGGAAGTTTGAAGAACCTTAAAAATTATATACTTTTGAGCTTGGAGATGCTCATCAAAATTTATTACATGGAGTTTTTATAGTGAAATAATCAAGTTAGATAATTGAGGACTGGAAGTAAGCTTATAAATCGATTGTGTCATTTTGTTATAAATCAACTGTGTCGTTCTTTCTATCTTCTTAACTTTAAATTTTTACATTATCAATGATTATATTTTCAATTTGCAAGAGGCCCTTTTAGTTTTATAATAGGCTCCTTTTGTTTTAATATTGCAAAAGGTTCCTTTCGCTTTTTAAATGATTAACAGGCTCATTTCGTTCTGAATGTTAACAGGCTCCTTTCGTTTTTTAAGTGATTAATAGGCTCCTTTTGTTTTTTAAACAATTAACAAGCTCCTTTCGTTTCAAATATTAACATGATCCTTTCAAAAGTTAATAGACCCTTTTTATCTATAAACTCATTTTATTTAGCAGACTCTTATCGAATTGATAGTACCTTGTAATTTTTTTACATATAATTCACCCTCCTTTTGCGTGTGTTTGCTTTATCATTTACTTTATCATTTGCTTTATCGAATTGATAGTACCTTGTACTTATCCTTTTGGTTTTACTTAAGTAAAATTTCTTTATTTTTAAATTATATAAAAAGATGGAAAGCCTTACCCCTTACTTTTTGTGATCAGAAAGTCATAGATTCAAATCATAGAAAAAATCTCTTTGTAAAAAATACAAGAGAAAAGCTATCTATGTTAGGACTTTTGTGCATACAGTATGTTGACTTTATAAAAATATAAAAAAGAATATTTTATTTATATGCCTATTAAATTATTTTTTAAAACAACTTTTTTATTATATGAGAATAATAAATTAAATTTGAGTTAATTTTTATTTATAATATAATTATGTTAGAGTAATTATATTAATATTGTAACATATATAATTGTCAAGCTGTAAATTATACAAAATAAATTGATAAAACTTATCACAAAGTCTTTTTTAAAATTTTAATAGTATGATATAAGCTTTACATATTACATATTTGTCTAAAATTTAGAATAAAAAAAAGTGTCTATATAAATAAATAAAAATATAAATTAAGTCTACATATTTTGTCCTACTAATAAATTTGAATTTATAGGAGTAGTAAAAGAGTGTAGACTATTTCCAATTAAATTTGATATTAAAAATGTGTAATTAAAATTTCTTATTAACTGTATCATTATATTAAGCTTAGGCTATATATTATATTAACTAAATGCATAACATATTATTTTATTGCAAATATAGTATGTTGTTTATGTTTTCATTAATATTATTGATATGGAATCTCATATAATCTATCTCAATACTAAGTTAGCATGTATATAATGTAGAAAATAAAAATGATTTAATTTTAAAGTAAAGGATTAAAAATTGATGAAAAAGGTTTGTAAAGGAGACTTATCATCTTGATGATCAACCAATCACCATATAAAAACCATTATTATCTGTATAAATCTTTCATAGCTTAGGAAACTTAGAATATGAAATGTCTCTAATTGAATAGTATCTAGCATCAATATGCTTCGAAGTACCATGCAATGTGAAATTCTTAGCAAATTGCACTGCATTCTAAATATTACAATGTAACACATACCCTTGTTTTATAAAGCAAAACTCCCTTACAAACCTCTTTATACAAAACATTTATTTACAAGCTTTAATAATAGCAATAAGCATTGCTTTTGTAGTTGACAAAGTAATACATTTGCTTAACTTAGATTGTTAAGATACAACTTCCTTTATAAAGATAATCAAATGGTTCAAATTAGATTTTTTTTTATATCAATATCTCGTATATTGTCTAAATTTGCGCATGCAAAATGAATTGGTTTTCTTATTCCAAAACATAACCTTAAATTAAAAGAGCTATAAAGATATATCAAAATCTACTTCACTGCATTCCAAAATTATCTCTTCCTCTGTTAGGAAAAAGTGATTAATAATACCAATAGCATGAGTAAGATCATGTCTTACACAACCCATTGTATACATCAAACCACTAATTGTTAAAGCTTAAGGAACTTTTCATATCTTACTTTTTCTTATTAGCAGGACAATGACTTTTGCTTGATTTAAGTGCATGTTAAGAGGTTTACTCACTAACTTAGTTTTGTCTATACTGAACCTTTAAAGGACCTTCTCGACGTACTTATCCTATGATTGTTGCAACTTCTTGACCTTCCTATCAAAAATTATCTTTATGCTAAGAATTTGCTTCGTTATCCTTTAGTTTTTTAGAGCAAAAGACTCACTCAACTCCTGCCTTAACTTTTTAATTTTAGAAGCATTTGACCAATAATAAATATAACATCAACATAAAACAACAAAATAATAAAGTTATTATTATAAAGTTTCTACATAAAAAGATAATGGTCATATTAAGTCTTCTTCAACCTTTGTTTTCTCATAATATAATCAAACTTCATGTACCACTTTTTATACTTGTTTCAAACTGTACAAGCTCTTCCTCAATGTACAATATAATCCTCTTTTTCTTGGACTTTGAAACCTTTTGTTACTCCGTATAAATCTAATCATCTAAATCACCATAGAGAAAAGCAATCTTCACATTCATATACTCAATCTCTATAGCAAGGCGTGTTATAAAACTCATTACAACTTGGATGGACAACATCTTCATAATTGAAGAAAAGAGTTCATCAAAATTAGCTACCTTCTTTTGACTAAATCCCTTGAAAACCAATATATCTTTGTACCGTGAAATTAAAAAACCATCGTTATATTTCACTATAAAAACTCATTGATTCTTTAAAGCTCTTTGATCATTAAATGTCTTAACAAAATCAAAAGTGAGCATGTCATGTAAGGATTCTAGCTCATCCTTTATATCTTTAAATCATTTCTCCTTCTACTCATTATCCTTAGTTTTCTTAAACCTGTCAAGTTCTCCCCTATTAGTGATAGGTACATACTCTTTAGTAGGGTAACATAATGAGAAATTTGTCTGTTTAGTAGATCTCCTAAGAGAAGCTTATGTAGCCCTTAAAATTGTTGTCTCTACATTTGTTGGTTGTTAACCAACTATTATCTCATTAATACTAGGGAATCCAAAGTTTGTGTTTGATTGCATTGTTTAATTTTAACATCTATCTTTGAACTTTCATATAAGAACAATCATAAATATTTTACATCTAAATACTCTTAAGTGATAAAAGGAAACGTCTTTTCCATACTAAAGTTTATCAAGGACATCACCATTGAAAGCAACAGCGATAGACAAATTGATAACAAGAGCAATAATAAAAAGTGTTTTTGCCTAAACGGAATATGGCTACTTTGCTTGTGTAAGTAAGCATCTAAATTTCCTTAATAAAGTTCTATTGATCCTCTTTGATGAACCATTCAACTGGAAAATCTTCGGAGGTGTTTTCTAATGTATAATACTTGACTCTCTACAATTGCTACCCAAAGGTCCATAATATTAACCATAGTTGTTATTGTGAAGACATTTCAATTTCTTATAAGTTTGTGTTTCAAATAATGCTTAAAATTCTTTGAATTTCTCAAAAACAAGATCTTTGGTCTTTAAAGTATAAACCCAAAATTTTTTAGAAAGATCATTAATAAAAGTGATAAATTAAGTGGACCACTATGTGATTTTGCCTTTAAAAGACCACAAATATCAAATTGTACAAACTCTAATAAATCTAACTTTCTAAAAGGAGGATGACTCTGAAAATTAACTCTTCTTTGCTTCCTAACCAGGTAATGAACACACTTATCCTATCTAGTTTTTTAATCAAAGAAAGAAAAATTTTCTTGATTAAACAATCAATCCCCTTTGCTATAAGAATCGATCTCTTAGGTCATAATTTTTATAAAAAATATCACTCTCTATTATATTCATTAAGCTGTCATAAATAGAACCTTGCATCATATACAAGTTAAAAGACTTGTTATCTTGAGCCATAATTGGTGAACCTTTAGTAAGTTCCAATATCCATCATTGACAATAATCTTTATCATCATCAAGCTTTTTGACATAGGTAAAATGTCAAGTGCACAATTGATATGTTTTAGAAATAACATTGAACCATTGTTAATCTTTAAGCAAATTGTCCTCATACAAATTTGTTAACTCAAGGTTTATCGTTAATGATTTAGATAATAACTATATAATATATCAAAATTCAAAATAGATATATTTTCATGTATATGTAACGACATAATTTTTTAAAAGGAAATAATATCATAGGATAAATCTTTCCTTTCTTACAAGAACATATTTAATGAACTTATCTTATTAGAAATGATTTCACAATATCTGGAAGGATATTGCTAATCACATATTTTGTCAAAACTTTTCTCTTAATGTCTGAATATTGGAAGATTCCAACATAGATGATATTAAAGATTCGTTACATATAGAGTCAACTTAGAATAGAAATGAAGTAACAACTATTTGAAGAAAATGTCTATCAAAGAAAGAGCCACTGTGTATGTGAAGAAGTCAAATTTTCGAAATACTTCGGCAGCATCAATATTCTTAAAAGTCATATCAATATCAAACACTTTATGTCTTAGAAAGTAAAAACACTATTTGAGGGAGATTGCTATTCCATGAAAGCTTACATTGAGCAAATCCTATATTCATTTTTTTAGAGCTTGTAAAAGCTTGTTAAACTCTACAAGTGTGGAAGTTTGAAGAACTTTAAATTACTTGTGAGCTTGGAGAGACTCGTCAAAATTTACTACTTGAAGTTTTTATAGTGTAATAATCAAGTTGGATAATTGAGGACTAGACGTAGGCTTATAAATCGATTGTGTCATTCTATTATAAATCAACTATGTCATTCTCTCTCTCTTTTTAACTTTAAATTTTCACATTATAAATTATTATATTTTCAATTTGCAAGAGGCTCCTCCAGTTTTAGAATAGGCTCCTTTTGTTTTAATATCACAAAAGGTTCCTTTCGCTTTTTAAATGATTAACAGGCTCATTTTGTTCTAAATGTTAAGAGGCTCCTTTCATTTTTTTAAGTGATTAACAGGCTCCTTTTGTTTTAAATATTAACAGGATCCTTTCAAAAGTTAATGGACCCTTTTTATCTATAAACTCATTTTGTTTAGCAGACTTTTATCGAATTGATAGTACCTTGTAGTTTTTTTACACGTAATTTACCCTCCTTTTGCGTGTGTTTGCTTTATGATTTGGTATCAGAGCGAGGTTTCACATTTATTATTTTGTTTTCTTCTCTTTTCCTTATTGTCACTGATGTTTCCATATTGTATTGAATAAAGATAGATTGAGTAGTGAATTAATAATTTAGTCAAGTCACTGCCATACCTTATTAAATAAATATAGAGAAAAACCTAATGAAACTGAACTAAAAAGATTTTAACTAGAAAATTGGTTCAAGTCAAAGTGTAAAATAGGGAAAGTGTTAGCCACCTCACTTGCTTGCCTAAGTGATTACTTAGCTAAAAAAAAGATTTTGTAAATTTGGAGATTTTTTAAAAGAAAATAAGCTTGGGTGTGAAGTGAATAAAATCAGGTTGAATAAAGAAAATAAAATATGTAGTTAAATGCAAAGGAGCTTGTGATTTTATCTAGGGCTTAAAAAAACTAAAACTTTTGAAAGGATTTGATGAATTGTATTATTTAAAAGGAACATGATGAACTTGACTATTTATAAAGGATTTAATGAATTTGACTATTTAAAAATACAAAATAATTGAAATTGGTATTAATAAGTCAAAATAGTTTTGATAATTATTTGATTAAAAGGTAAATAGACTCAAATGTTTATTGTTTAAAAGGATACTCTAGACTCTAGAAATTTTGGTAAAATTAGGTTAACTTAATGGACCTGAGAGTTTAGACTAAAACTAAAAGATATAAAATGATCATGTTAGGCCTTTAAGCACATCTAAAATTTTTTAATTCAAATTAAAAACACACAAATTTATCTTAATAAGCATGCAAGTCAAACTAAAATTTTCAATCTTATTTATTAGACGAAAATATGCTTTTTAAAAAAGTGATTAAGCTTTTGAAAAAGGTGACTAGACTTTGAAAAGAAGCATTTTTATTAACATTTCATTAGGTTCTATCTCTCTCCTCCTATATTCCTTTCATGTCATGCATTCATAATCAACATAAAAAATGAATTTCCTTTATTAGGGTTGATTTTAAGTATACTTGTCTTTAATCAAGCGCATTATCCAATTAATTTTGAAAAGTATCATTTAGGTTATAACTTTTTTTATTTGAGGCTTAAATGACTTATTTTTCTTAACAAACATT
>JANZLD010000003.1:58055766-58068638 GCA_026413575.1 Erythroxylum carthagenense
ATTGATTTATTATAATTCATAAAAGCTTATTAATTTTAAAAATTCACCGATTCATTAATAAATTGATCCACTTTTATAATTAAAATTATTAAAATAAATTAAATTAAAAATTAAATAGTTTAAAATTTTTATAATTGAATTGACCGAACCGATTCAATTTAATAAGATTCATACATCACAAATAAATAGCTCTATTTTGTAGTTAAATGGAATCATTACAAGAGTAAACATTTAGGTAAAGAGTAAGTATTCATTACCACCAAAATTTGAACTTGACAGTAATTACAGTTTCATGGTTAAGAAGCAAACTACCTCATACGACGTCGTATAGGAAGATCTTCCCAGTATTTGACTTGCGGCGTGGCAAGCTATGGGTGGATGAGCAGAATCTTACTGTGGGACTGAGGTGCGTATCCTTGGTCCCTACTCCCAACGTTATTTAGCGGATGGACCATAGTACTTCGTGTGCGTTATAGTAACGTACTACATTGTCTGGTATTCTCTGTTTCGTTGTTACTTGTCTGGTCTTTCCTCCTCATTAATTTGCTCTTGGACCCAAACTTGAAAGCGATAACTGATAAGGGATCAGCTCAAAGTTGACTTTTCCCATGATCTAAACACTTCATTTTCATGTAATGTCAGTTTCCATCATTTCTAAAGATGTATTAAAGTCAAAATGATAGATAATGTTTGAACCAATGGAAATTACAATACTGTGGTGAAAAATGAGTCAAAAGGACTGTTTATCTGGTCCATTCCACATCGTTACATTGACCATTAATGAACTGTGAAAAGGAGAACAGAACAGGAATGCAAAAATGGGAAAAACAGGAGTGAACTAGTTTGGGGGGTGCGAGAGCTGTGTGATTCTCTGCTTGGATGATAGATTTCATTTAATGGAAAAGTAAATTAGACCTGTTAATTGCAGAGGGGAGGAGCTGAGCTAAAGCTATGACCTTTCCTTTGCCTAGAACTGCCTCCTGAGAAGTACTGTTGTTGTTAACGATTTCTGTTCTGTTTACTATTTTCGTGACTGGAGAGTAAAGATTACCGTGGCTGGCTGCGTACAAGTAGGCTATAGCATCTCACAGACTTTTTTGCAAGCCCTTAGCTTAGCTCTTCCCATGTTGATTTGGTCCCAAGATATGACGAAAGACGATACAGTGGAAGTGTACCTGTGTGATGTCTTGTAATAATAGATGTGACAAAAGCTAAAACCACAACCTACGTCTGCACAACTTGTCCTTTCTTGGCGGATAATAATTATGGTATATCCATATGAACAGACGGGATACAGTACTGTTTTGAATTAGAGTCGTAACAGGATTAGCAACACCTGTCTGAACTCTGAAGCGCTCTTTTAAATCTGAAGTAGCAAGGGGTTCGATTAGATGAGTTAGTGCTGAAGCCTGAGAGCAATTACCAGAAAAAGGCTTAAGAAGAATATTCAACGTTCTTGGTTTTGCCTAATAGTGACGATACAAAGCTTGATAGGTGGACGTCCCACCAACATGTTTCCAGCATGCCAACTAGCTAGCTACAATGAATATATAAGGTCAAGTGGTCCCTCTGCTGCCAACCTACAGCCCGACCAGTATCAATTATTACTGGGAATTCGGTGAATTTGCAAGAGACTCGGGACATAATTGAAAAGGACAGAATAACCATAGCCTTGAACGTAGAAAGCACACGTGCAAGTACATAGTTCATAGAAGTTCTTATGTATTATGCAAGCATTACTACAATACACATGTCACTGGGCATTAGATGTAAACAACATACGTAATAACTTAATACATAGCTATGTAAGAAGTCTCCAACTATTATCAAACAAAAGACCAGCTCATGAACATGAAGGCCAGACAATGGTTGGAATCATCGTCGTTCAGAACCTTCCATGCAATAGCTTGATCGTAGGACACTGGTCTCCCCATGCTCGAAGCACAGATTCCGGCTGGCAAATATGCAAAGCCCTGAAGTTCATTATAAATAACCCGAATTAGGCACAGACCAATTTCAAGAACATAAGGAGCTACAAAAGCACACGATATCCAAGAATGGGATTTGGATCTTTGCTGATAAATCCCATAAAATCATTTGAGCTTAACAAGTTCATGATCATTTAAAAGTAAGTTAATAACATCATCACTCTATGTATATCTACCTGCTGCATTATCTTTGAAAACTCGGAACACAGAATCTTGCGGCCAGCTTCATTGAGAACCTTGTCCAGCATAATATCTTGAAGGGCCACAAGAGTAGTTTCAAGCATGTCCAGTCCAGCCTGGTTGGCAAATGTGAAAACTGGGGATGCCTGCAATTATGTTCCACTTTCTTGGTTAAAATTTTCTCGTACAAGCATTTCATTATAAAAGCAATCCTTCGTCAGAACATTCATACAGTAGGATGAACAGAAACAACTTACATTTGTTTTCAAAGAGCAGCACATGATTGCATCCGAGTGGTTCCAGAGTTGTTTCAGCAAAGCATCTCCAGCTTGGGAGTCAATTCGGAAGAGTTCTCCTCCAGTGTGGACCCTACAATATGCAGATATTCACACAAAGCTGCTAGAAAAATGAAAATTGCCAGCGAGAAAACAAATTGCAAACCTGTAGCTATGATAAATCCATCGTGCCAGAGTCAGAGCCTCGGGAGAGCCAGGAAGGGATTTTGGCTCCAAATGGGAGCTCAGTCTTGACGGGGAAATAGCCATTGCAACCCTCTGAACTGAACCAACTACACTTCGCACATACTGGCGTGCCATAGCAGCTACATTGTCTCGCATGTGGTTCTCAAAAGTAAATTGGAATGCAATTGTGAGAACAGACCTCAGGTTATAGCTACTGGCATCAGCTTCACTTGCTGGACGTGTACCACCGGGTCCAACTTCAAGTGTCGAAGCCAGATCCAATGTTCGAGTTGCAGGAGCTCCTTCCTACATTCCATTAAAAGTAAAATCAAGGCAACAAATGAGCAGAAAAACCCTTCTTTTCAGGCAAATTTGAAATTGAAAGTACTTGGTAAAAGAGGACAAACTGACAGACCATAGGAAAAAAATAGAACATAAAAATAAAAATACTTTGAAACGGATAAGAATTTATGCATGTTCCGTTGCTTGAAAGAATCAGTTGGACTATTTTTTCACACCATTTCTGAGGTATGATTTCTTCTTTAACGACCATGGAAACTTTTGCAGTTTAGTTTAAAATCTCTCCAACAAGAACTGTAAATGTCACCCAACTGTTTTTGGATCAAGTGGTATGACTCGGAACCCAGAGGGCAGTAAAGGAGCATCATCAGCAAACGATTCATCAATAGGTGCAAAGACAAGCTGTGCACATGCACCTACAGCATTTTCATCAACCCCACTACAAAGCTGCAAAAACAGATTTACAGACATTATCAGTCCATGAGGGAAGAAAAGTATATCAAATACAGACGAAACATTTGTACACCAACCTGTAACAAGTACATATCACGTGCCAAAGCAATGTCCTCTGGGGAGAATGCATGACCTTCTAGCCTGACTACCTCCAAGAACTTTGGGAGAAAATGGTAGATTATCATAAAGATTGAAAAAGAAAGGAAATTAAAGACCTGAATTAAATTACATGATCATTACCTCCTCATTTTCCACAGTATGGGCAAGTGGTAAAATAACCTGGCTACTAGGGAAGCCACCAGGTCTAGCACAAGGCACAGCGTAAGGGCTAGCTTTAAGGCATGCAGCAGAGTAAGTATCTACTGCATAGTCAGCCCATTCAGATCGATGCTCCCTCAAAAAGCGAACAAGTAAACCAGGGGGGACATTCTGCAGATTCATAGGAACTGTTAGGTTGCTAAAGATAGATGGCTGCATAAGATATAACAGAGATGGCAGAACAACATGTATCATAATTGGCATTCCTATTCAACCTACTTAACACTCAAGATACCTGCAGCAGCATCGATGCCTTTGCACACAGCACCCCTCCATAAGTTGAGAACATGGATGCATTATATTGCGACCCAAGAAATTTATTTGGAGATGAATTTATGACAATTGTCACATCCTCCAAACCATCTCCACCAAGAATTGACCATCCATCATCCACAAATCCGTTGACAGCATCATTGAAACCCCTGAGATCCATTTCACAACCAAAAACCAGTAGGAAGAAAAACTGAATTTTACATTTCAGGTACAAAAAGAGAGAGTAAGAGGCCCAGACAAGTTATGGTTCAACTAAAGCATATCAACTATGAGCTTTAAAAGTTGAACTCCTAACTTCCACACCATTAAGGTTACCAAAGGCTAGTATTATAAGTTACCTGCAAAGTCGCTGACTAAATGTCCTTAAAACTGCAGGCTGACGACCACCACCATACTGGACTTCCCCACTAGTCTCTTGAGCAATCTGTCGAATGTGTCGCAAGGCCTGCATCATTAAACAAAAAGACAGGGTCAGGTTAACTTGTTTGAAATTTTATGAACAGACAACTTTATTCATGATGTAGTCCATACAGCCATAGTCATTTTCTGAGCAAGAATCTTGGACGATTCATAGAGAGGCCTCAGAACCTCGGGGACACTCCAAGCCTAAAACAAAATGTAATTAAGTGTTAAGGTGGCTTGATGAGTGAAAACTCAGAATAGTCACAAGGAAACAATAGCAATTAAGCTGGATCATAATCTCACATCCAAGTCAACATGGTCAACAATGTGTAAAATGGATCCACCACCCTCACAAGGACGAATTAGATATCCACTTGGAAGCATTTCAGCTCTCACAAAGCATGAAGCAGGAGGCCCTGTTGGGCCACCAGTCGAAGAAGTTAAAGACCTTTCACATATCTGCATTTGTTGACAAGAATTAGTATGCAACAACATTTTAATTCTGCTAAGCAACAAAGAAAAGAAAATTGAGTGGATACAATGATTAACTTACCACAAGACTCCCATCCTCCAAAGTGGAAGTATATCTTATTGTCCAAAAGTCACGAGCTGCAGCCAGTGTTGTAGGTGCATAAGTCTAGCATAGAACATCCAAAATTTTAAAACAAAAAAAGGAACAGAAACATTAGTCAAGGTCTCAAAGACATTAATCAAACTGTATTATCAATAAAAAAGATCCAGCAACCTGCATGTATGTAAGCTCAATCGTTCCACCATTTCCTGTAGGAATAGCATTCAATACATCAAGGCATCGGCAGTCACGAAACCAAGATGGACGATCTTTGAGGATTTCAGCAACCTGCACAGATGCATATTCAATGGAAAACTTATAATAGAGCATTGGATCATTTATTAAAAGCCATGAGGAATTAAAGAAGCGAACCTTCGTGGGCTCTAGACTCACGAGGCCGCAGGCTCGTGCTGCTACCCCACAAGAATTGCGGGAAACAGCAACGATTCCAATAGAATCCGGACCAGGCTACATATCATGAGAAAACGAGTTAGGCTTCGCACCAAACACATTAACACAAACCATTCTAACACATGCAACACAAGTGTCCCACAGAGTTCAGCAGTTATTACCTTCATCCCAATCATCTGGACCCAGTCGACAGCAGTTCCTGTAGCCTTGGAAAGGAACTCTGCCAAGGTCTCCTCAGCTATGGCAAGAAGACTGATAAACCGTACAAGACTTGTGAGTTTGTAAAATGGACAAGACAAAAAGGCTTGCACTTACCAGAACAGACAGTGATTACTTACCCAGCTGGGTTGTTAGCATCCCTGTGGGGATGCTGAGGTGTTGGGTTTTGCTGTTGTTGGTTCTGACCACTCATGACCACAGACTCACAGCTATTGTCTGTGGTCGTTGCTGAAGCCTGATAAAAGTACACCAGATTTGAAATGAAAACAAGTGATGGGATGTAATGAAGTACGTCTAAAATCCAGGTAGTTAAAATCGTTCATACACTTAAACAACTAAGGAGTGTGTCAATACAGGAGAGTTTAACACATCAAAAGGTAGCTCAGTTGAAATAAAAAGCTTCCGATAATAGTTCAGGGCTTGTATTTAATTTGTCAAAGGAGCCCGAGTGGCTTACACTATGCAGCTGTTGGCGCATGAAACCATTCTCATACACTAAATGAGAGACCTGCTTCTGCAAACGATCATTCTCTTCCATCAACAGCTTGTTCATAGCAGTCAGTTTCCTGTTCACTGTCTGCAGGCGAGAAGCTTCCTTTCTCTGCTTTTCACGGCATCTGCCAGGATAAGTGTAAAGTTAGAGACTTTCAATATATTCTACTTGAATAAAGAAATTGTTTATCATAGATCCTATGGAGGAAAAATATGTGGCATACTTTGACAGCAACCATCATTGACTGAAGATTGCACAACTTCAAGTTACTATCCAACTTCCATTAGAGTGTACAAGTTATATTTCACTCAGAATCTTCACTCAAGATTTGCATAACTCTATGTGCATAATAACAAGTCGATAAACATATTAACTAACAAATTATGTCCAATGGTGGGCAGTTAAAATTTCTCGATTTTGGCTACCAAAGAGGAGAAGAACGTAACAAAACTACTTTCTCTAGAAAGAAAGGAAACCAAATACTTCAGAAAATAAAAACTTTTAGATGTCACAATCTTTCACTCCTTCATAAACCACAACGTAGGCATTCAACCATTAACATCCTTTTTCAGTAAATTCCATCCACACAATGACCTACAATCTCTTAAAATGAGAACAAGGGACGAAATTCTGCAGAGAGAAATTAGCAAGTCCACCGATCTGCAAAAGCATAGACCGCGCGGAAATCTTAAATTTAAAAGGAATTATCGTCTCTTAGTTAATTTCAAGGAAGCATCAATTTTTATATGGCACAAACTAAAGCTGTCCTCAGTGTCCAAATATTAAAGACATTTCTGTAGACAGTATCAAATAAAAACACAGAAAAGTAACAACATGATTTCATTCCTGATTTCAAGGCCTAATTTTCTTCAGAGAAGGGAAGCATATGCTAAAAGAGAGCCGAGAATTCAACCAGCTCCGTCCATTTCAACTTCTTACTACTTTCAGGAAAATTAAAAAAAAAAGATTCCATTTTAAAATCAGAAGACGACTGATGACCGTCTCACAGAAATTAAGGAAACAAAAAGGAAAAGGCTTTAACCAAAAACTAAAAAGTTTACGTCTGATTTTCATTTTCCAAAGACGGGAGGCCTCTGATAAAACACTACCATTGCAAAAGTCACTATATGAGGTAAAGATCGTTTCTTTACAAGGAAGGCCAGCGGACAACATCTGTGCAATGCTCCGGTGACACATAAAGAGAGAAATATTTGTGATTTTGTAGCTTTATGCTCCTTGTGAACGTAGGATGAAGTGTATTACAATTACCTACGGTTTTGAAACCAGACTTTGATCTGTTTAGGCTCAATGTTGGCGAGAATAGGACACTCTCTAATGAGCTGCTGTCTTCTCAAAGAACTAGGCTTTGGGCATTCTGTGTAGAGTCTCTCCAATGCCTCCACCTGTTCTGGTGTATACCTCACATACTTGCTTGTATCCATCTGTTTATTGCTAGCGTCGAGTTTGTGGTGCATAGAAAGTGCCATACGAGAGAAACAGCCTTCAATGCAAACGAGCCAACCTAAAAGATCAAAAAGACCAAGATACAACGGACGCTTTTGGGTGCTTACCAACTAAAACAACAGAGACCCAGATGTTGATTTCGATTTTTAGAACAGTAAAGATGGGTTTGGTTCTTGATTATCTTCTTCTTTGTTGGTTGTAACAGTTATGTTGGTACTGTTGGTATCAGGTAGGCTCTCTCCTCCAAGAGAGCCTCCTCTCTCCTTCATCAGGTTGATAATAGCAAAGTTGTTTGTTTCCTCTGTTTCTCTTTCACTCACTGCTCATCTCAAGCACCTTTGCTTAGAAAAGAAACGAGCTTTACTTAGGCAAGGGTCCTGTGGTTTTTATCTTACGACGCCTATCTCGAGATTCTCTATACCCCAACAGGAAGAGAGAAAAAGAAAACAAAATCAAAAACAAAACCACAGACAGACACAGGTTTTTAGATAGGAGAAAAAAGAGAGGTTCTCGAGCATGAATATGACACAGAACAGAAAGAAACAAGAACAAAGACAAGAGGGGAGCCAATGATAAATGAAAAGCCAGATGGGATTTACATAATTACTGGCAAGTTAATAAACTTTTTCTAAACCTTTTCTCAAGGCTTCTCTAGAAAAACCAAAAAGAAAAGCAAAAAGACAGAGAATAAATGAGAGGGCAGGCAGGCAGGCAGATAGCATAGGGAGGGCTGAAATGTGATATCTTTAACCTGACACGGCTCAGAGATCATGTTTTTGACGAAATGGGGTTTTAAGTTTTAACCTTCTGAGAATATATTAAAAGAAATAACAACAAAAAAGTGCTCACTAGTCAGTAGTCACTCACTGCTACTGCTACTAGTATTGTGTAGTCTCTGTAGCCGGTCTAGACATAGACAGAGAGAGTGAAGTGTATTTTGTGGGATTCAAGGTGATGCTCTATGCATGCGTTTATGAGGTTTCGTAAGTAGAGCATGGGTATGGCCCTATGTCCATGTGTTATATTATCCTGTTTGCCATGATCATGATCGTGCATGGTATTGATACCTCAAACAATCCATAAATAAAAGAGTCTAACTTTGGCCTCCCTCTGCTTGCACATGGAGGGCGTGAAGAGAGAGAGACATCAGACATGCCTTGGTTTGATGGTTTCTGCCATTCAGGTCAATCAGGTTTGTGCTTGACCACGGGCTTTCCAGGTTGAGGAGAGTAGCAAATTTACGTGGAAGAAAAGGCCCAAAAGTTAGAAAATCGTCATGTTCTAGTTTTGATAATAACTTGCATGGTTCGTAATTAGGATTAGTGATTTTCATGTAAACATGTCTAGACCTTTGCTAACTTGCTTGATTTAATAGACACAAATATATAAGTTGCAAGCAGATGTGATTTAATAAGGGTTGAGATAGTTCTATGATCTCATGCTAATCAAGATCTGTCTACTTTGGTTTTAACACTTTGGCATCTAAGGGTTATTGTACACAAGCCAAGTTGAAGTCGAGTAATCAACTAACCTATCATCTACAGGCAGACCACATTAATCCATATCTTAATGAACGTATGAAAGATTATGCAAAAAGATTGTCAAATAAAGTTAATAAAGAAAAGGGTGAAAAGGAAAGTATCAGTGATGCGTAAGAAACCATAAAATGCATGGCTAAGGTGATGAGGATTGCTAGAAGTGGAGGTAGATTAACAAAAACAACACTTCAATCAGATTGATTTGACTTAGTGGGAAGGTTAAATTTAAAACACAGTAAGGTATTTTCACCACTAGCCAGCTGTTACTTAAAAACAAAAGTTGGAAATTTAAGTGTTATTACTATGTATATGATTGAAAAGATGAGGATATTTTCAGTGTAGTAAAACAATATGATGATCCTGAGTGACTAAGCTGGGATTTGATAGATGCATAACTATAAACATGGCTGCTTTACGCGGGTAACTCTTGTTCTAGGTTTGGAAACATGGCCACAAATACATCCATGTGAGTGTTACCCATGTGTGGATTTATATTTCGAGTAAACCCTACATGATTTCCTTTTTTATTTTCTAAGTTTTAATACATATGCATGTGGAGTGTCATCATGAGCACAACTTCATACGTGCTTTTGCTTCTCTACAAGTTTAAGTGGAATATATAGTTAGCATAAGTACTAGGATTTTTAGGTCTTAATGCATCAATGTATACTTTGTTGAGCTCATGGTTGAGACTGGCTTAGCTACAGTTCTGACCATTAAGCCAGTCTCAACCATTAAACCTAGATATAGGCTTATAAACCCTAAACCTTCACTGCTTTTTGAAGTTTAAGTGTCGACCAGCACCAACCAAACCACTTCTTTTGGTGACAATTGAGAGTGTTTCCCACCTAGCTCCATCCCTTCACTCGTAAGAATCCAATAGAAAGAGAAAGACAGTAAAAGAGAGATATGTATCAAAAAAAAGCTTTGGATGCTTTGTAAAGATACCAACCACTTTATGGCAAATGTCAACCTTGTGAAATCTAAAAGTCAATTGCTTTTCTCACCCATCATCTTTCTATCTCTCTCACTCAAATTTGCATATATATGTTATGTCATAGAATTAATGGCTTATGATGGGGTGAGGGAACTCTGTCGATTTTGGGATTTTAGATGAATCAACTTCGACACACAATAACTTTGTTTCTTACTATCTCCATAACATGGTCGGTCTCATTTTTTGTTTTACCTTTGTATGAAATGAATTCACATAAATGATGCATGTTCACTTAGCTAGGAAAGGATTACTGTTTCCTCCATATCCCATTGCGTGATTGTACAAAATTAACAACTTTAGGCCTTAGGGTGTTACCTTTCCAGCTCCATTTATATGGTGAGGGACCCTTGGGGAAGAAGGTACATATTGTGGTTTGGGGTTGGAGGAGATCAAGTGACCCCATTCTTTGTCATGCACCAAAAGAGTCCATAAATATTCAGATCGACCCCACCATGCACATTTCTCACTCTAGAATTGTGTGCTCTTTTATTCTGCTTTGCTTTGCTTTGCTTCCATTTTACACCTCTGATCTCACTTCTCTCCCTCTTATTCTGTCTGTCTCTCATTTGTCGACTTGTGTGAGGTGGTGTGGAGGGTCCATGCATGATAGGAAGTGTAAAGGTATTACATGGACAGAGAGCAACACTAAATCGACCACAGATTGCAATTCATATCTATAGATAATGTGAGGCAAAACCAAAATCTTGATATCGATTATCTTTTGCCTGCTAATTATGTCACACTCTATATGTAATACTTGTAATGATTAGGAGTAGCATTAAAGTATACGTATTTTATTTGTCAAACCCATACAAAAGTATGATAGAAACATTTCATGAAGTGAGAGTCTGCAATTAGCATACGACTAGCTCCAATTAGTATACATGTTTAATGTATATGCTTTGCTTGTTTGAGTGTTAGGAGCAATCTCCACATGTTCACATGTTCTCCAGGCTTCCATGAATGATGTTCTTGCTTTTGGTTTTCCTACTAAAATTGAGAGGAGAAATACATGGAAATGGCATAGTGCTTAGAATTGACATCTAATTGTATAATGCCTTGAGCAATTCTTATCTGATCTATACTAGATGTGTGTGGATGAGGTAAGCGAATCATTCAAATCAAAACAGATTAGCTTCTATTCAAAGAATTAGTTCCAAGTTCACTTCAGACTGGTTAATTTCCTGTAGCAAAGCTGTGTTTCATGTTGGCCAGCAAAATTAGGGACTTGAAATCCCACATAATTAGTTTGGGATCCAAGAAAATGTGTACATCATCCAACTAATCTTTTAACGATGGTCTAACTCCATTGCCTACTGTTTTGGTTTTGGTCCTTCAATTCTTCAACCACTTTGTTGCTTAGTTAAGCTTCTAGTTCAAACATCAATGTTCATCATGTGTAGATCAATTTGTTGTGTAACCAAAAGGAAAAGGACTCTTAAATAACAAGACTCAACCTTTGTTTTGTCTGTAAAAGGCAATGCTGTAATTATTACCTTCTTAAACTCTGTTGACAAATTCATTAGCCAATCCAAAATAACCAAAATTAAACCAGTCAAGTACCTTGGATCTATTGAGAATGCAAACGCATGCCCTTAACTTCCCTCGTAAAGTCTTCAATGGCCTTAAGTTGTAAGGTTTTAAGATAATACACGAGTGGATCTATGCAAAAGAAGCTTCGTTGTACAATCTTGATCAGTAGCTTATGGCTCCTGTGATCGTTTTGCTGCAACCTTGCTTGGATTTTCTAATCATTATATGAACTAACACTAATGCGTGATCAAAACAGTAAGCAAACAAAGACTATCTAACTAAAATTGTGTGTGAAGTGCTTGGAATCTCGATTGATGATTTAATTAATTGCCTATAATAATTAGAGGTACCAAAAAGCTCAAGGTCTTCAAGCAAGCCAAATGACAGATGTTTTGTCATGCTTAGGACTAATATGGGCCAGTCGCCTCTTACTATCTGAACCCTTGAGAAGCTGGTCAAGAGTATTCCTTGTAAAACCTGAGTTTTTAAGATTGGGTTCTCAGAATTGGTGGTCGAGATTGGTTCCACAGGCACTTATCTCTTCTAAACAAGAATGTGTTCAAAAGGTAGGAATTCATTGCTACGATTTAAAACCCCAATCAATTCAACCGCATTAATGGTAAAAAATTTTAACTGAATAATTTTTTGATTTAGTTTTGAATTTTTTAATTTAAAATTTTTTATTGTTAAAGATTAATCAATTTATTAATTAATTAATCATTTTTATATGCTGAAATAACTATTTAATTTTCATTTAACAGTCTTTTTTAATTAAACTTTAAATTATCCTAAAGATAAAGATGATCTTCTTTAATTATTTTACAAATTCTTTAATTTTATTCAATATTTAACCAGTTTTACGACAGTTTAATACTGGTTAACATTTAAACATTAAACCTCTTGTCTTTCTAGTTTATAGGGTGTTTATTTCCTTTTTTATTTTTGTTTTTGTTTTTAAATTCAGAAAAAAAAACTTGATTATTTGAGTTTTTAGTTTCTATTTTTAGTTTTAGTTTTTTCCCGTTTTCAAAAATTATGAAAATTATAAAAAATAGTTTTTGTTTCTTGTTTCTTTTTTTTCATAATCTGATTTACTATCATTTAAATATATATTATTTAATTATTTATAATTAAATTATATGTAATTAAATTTTAATAATTATTAATGAATATATTTAAATTTAAAATATATAAATTCAAATAAAATTTGATTTAATAATTAAAATATATTTCAAATAAATATTAATTTATAAATTATTTATTTTATTAAA
>JANZLD010000003.1:58136018-58151055 GCA_026413575.1 Erythroxylum carthagenense
TTCTCCTTGAACTTTCTTCAAAAACCTCTTGAATCTCTTGGAAAATCAAACCCTAGCCAAGTTTCTTCTCTTTTCTCCTCTTTTCTTCCCTCATGGCCGAAACTCTCACTTCTCTCCCTCTAATTTTGGTAGTCTCCTCTCTCTTTTCTCCTACTCACTTATTTCTTCTTCTTTTTATACTTCTAACTTAATCCACTTAAGCCCATAAGGCCCTAAGCCCACTCATTTCCCTTCCTTCTTATACTCTTCTCTAAGCTTCCAAGCCCAAAATCCACTTCTTTTAACTTAAGCCCAACTAACACATTAAATTCCATTAACTCTTAACACCTAACTTATTAATTCCCTTTTTAATACATGATACCCAATTAATTAATGCTACTATATTGAATAAATGCCAACCTAATTTTATCTATTAAAGCTTTAATTTCCTTTAATCATGCTTAATAACATAAAAAAAAATTCAGGGGCTAACACATCCACCTAAGCATACACATTTCGGCTACTAGCAATTGTTGCGTATGTCTACGCTTAGTAGGCCAGCACTCTGCCTCATATAACATGGTTGGCCGAATCACCATTCTATAGAATTTTCCTTTGAGTCGTATAGGGACCTTTTTATCACAGAGAACACCTGACACACTCCACCATTTGACCCACTCAGATTTAATGCGATATACTATGTCGTTATTGATATTACCATCTCTCTGGATGATAGATCCCAGGTATTTGAAACTCAATTTCTATGGTACGATATCATCACTAATTGCTACCTCCACCTCATGTTCCCTCTAGCTACCCGAAAAGGTGCATTCTAAATATTCCGTCTTGGTCCTGCTCATTCGGAAACCTTTTGATTCCAACACTTCTCTCCAACATTCTACCTTAGCATTTAACCCCTCCTTTGTCTCATCCAGCAGGACAATATCGTCCGCAAGTAACATATACCACGGTACCTCTCCTTGAATATGCTTAGTAAGTTCATTTACCACTAATGTGAACAAAAAAGGACTTAAAGTCGAGCCTTGGTGTAGTCCAGCACCAATAGAGAACGCTTTCGTGTCCCCGCCGATCATCTTTACACTAGTCAATGCTCCTTCATACTTATCCTTTATCACTTTGTTATAGGTGCTAGGAATGTCCTTTGCCTCCAAACACCTCCATATGAGTTCTTTAGGAACCCTGTCATATGCTTTCTCCAAATCGAAAAAAACTATATGCAAATCCTTTCCTTTCCCTGTAGCATTCCATCAATCTCCTAAGTAAATGTATTGCCTCTATTGTAGACCTACCCGGTATAAAACCGAATTGGTTGCCTGATATCGAAACAGCTCTTCGGATTCTCCTTTCAATTACCTTCTCCCACATCTTCACGGTATGACTTAATACTCAACCTCCATTCATCCGGCATCTTGGCAGACTCGAGGATCACATTAAAGAGCTGAACTAACCATGCAATACTGACAGCGCCTATTCGCTTCCATACCTCAATAGGGATCTCATCCGGCCCTTCGACCTGTCTGCTCCCTACCCCCCTGAGAACCTTTACAATTTCTCCCCTCGTGATCCTCCCCCATGGGTTCTCGTTTTTTCAATGTGTGTTGTCATAAAAAAAAGTCTTGGTTACGATGTGTGCTATCATAAAGAAAGATATAAGATAGATTCTATCTAGAATCTGAATATGGTTATAATTGAATATTGAATGTTATAGTTATTTAATGATATTATATGCAAAAATTGTATTTTTGAATTTGAATTTATTAGTTTAATTTTGACACATGTCGTCATTTATTTTTGTAGATAAAATAGAGGGGAGTTTAAGTACTCCCGATAATTCAGTTGTTTTAAGAAAATTTAATGATCTAGCTTAGGCTTATGCTAGATTGGTTCCCTGATTGAAGAATCATACCATTTGTGTATATTGCAACAAGCATTTGAAAGTGGGGGAATTGTTAGATAAAGAAGCATTTAGCTGGGATCAAAGCTTACGTAGAGCTTTGTAAAAAAATGAGTTATAATGTTATATAGAAAGTAAAGACTTTGTTTATATAGTGTCACTATGAAAAAGATAGGAGACAATACCCAAACTACGAAATTGGTTGTAAAAATTATTTTTTCAGTGGTTAGGATGATAGTAAGGATGTTGAAGATGATGGTATTCCTACCTACCTGATTTGAGAAAAAGAAAAAAGCAAATGTCACTTTTTTACACTACGAACAACTTTTGGAGTTTAGCCTTCAGTTTGTAGTTCCTTATAATCTAAATAAATGGCTCATAACGTGGACATAACAATGATTAGATAGTGGTATGATTAAGATATATCACCCGCTGTCCACCAGTTCTATTATTACCAACTTATGGTGGATGCCATTGTCATTTACGATCCATGATATAAGGCTCCTTCAATTAATGATTATAGAGGTAAACTTTTGAGCAGTTTTGTTTATAAAATAAATAGTTGTTTTGATGAATGAAGATTTAACTTGTGCAAATAATGGATGTTCAATCATATATAATGATCGGACAAATAAAAGACATATACCCATTATCAATTTTTCAGTTTATTATGTTAAGGTGATAATGTTTTGAAGTATATTGATGCATATAACCTTGTTTAAAATGATGATACCCTGTTTCAGATACTTGATAAACTTGGGCTAAAAAATATTGTTCAATTTATTATTGACAATGTTTCTACTTAAAAACAACTAAAAAAATTGCAAAGCTAATATAATTCTTTTTATTAGACTCCTTATGTTGCAAATTACATTGACCTGATATTGAAAAATATAAGAGATGTTAAATATTTTCCTATCATTGATGAGACTATATAGAAAATAAAACAAGTGACCAAGTCTATTTATAATTATGCATAGGTCCTAAATTTGATAAAGAAGGATTTCATCAATAGTAGGAATTTGTGTCGCCTTACTATAGCCAAGTTTGCAAGTCATTTCTTATCACTTTAATGTTTTGTTCTTATGAAGAAAGAGTTAAAGTAAATATTTACAAGTGATAAGTAGACTGCATCACAGTATGTCAAGTTTAATATTGGAGTTGAAATTTCTAAAATTATGTTTGAAGATTATGAATTTTGACCTTAGTGTCAATTTGTAATATGATTTTATGAGCCTTGAGTGCTAGTATTTCGTCTAGCTGATAGTGATAAAAAGAAAACAATGGGTTATTTTTATAATATCATGGAAAGGGTGAAGAAAGTATTCAAGGCTAATATGAAAATTAGGTTTTCTTTGTACACATCTTATTTTGCAGTTATCAATGATAGATAAAAAAAAGCAACTTTACTCTCCACCGTTTACAACTAGGGAATTTTTGAATCCCAGTGTCTATTTTAAACCAAATTTTACAAAAAAGTTAAAGTTAATAGGGAATGCTAATACCTATTACAACAATTATTGCCCATGAGATGATGTAAGATATCATAAACTTACAAATAGAGGTTATAAAGATGCTTCTGGTGATTTTGGGATGCTCATTGCTATTTATAAAAAGGCAAGCTTAATCCAAGTGTGTGTGTGTATATATTCACTTTTGTTACTTGTTGAAAATTAATCATCACTTTATTTTGTTTATAACATTACTTTTATTGTCTTACAATTGCTTGATGAGATCAATTCGAAAATGGTCCAAAACTGTAAAGATTTACAATTCGAATTCTAAATTAATGTGTGAGTACAACAAGATATAAAAGGAATTGAGATACATTTGAATTCATACATTTCAAGAAAAGAAATAAATTGGGATATAAAAGAATGAACGACTTGTTCTTTGTTCGATACAACTTAAAGCTTCGAAAAAGGTACTTATTATCATTGTTAAGTTAAATATAATTTCCTAGTAATTTAATTTTATTTGTTTATTAGGACTCTTAATATAATAGTTTTAGAGATCAATTTGCCTTGACCATATCAATCTTTTGACGGATTGAGTTTCTGAGGAGCTGAATTTGATAAATGAGAGTGACTTGAAAAATACTCTTGGATGTGAAAGTATTAACATGTCATTTGGTGCAATGGATTTTAATGATGATAATGATGAGACTCCTCTCTATGATCAGGATTTTGAGCTAAATAAGAATTAAGGTCAATGCGATTTGAGCGGATATTCGATTGAATAAAGTTTTGAGTTTTCATATCTTTTCTTCTTTTACTCTCACTTATATTTGATGTATATGTTAAATTTTATAGATGCAATATAAATATAAATGTAAATATTTTTGTTTAGATTTCACATATAGTTAATTACTTCATCGACATGAACTCTTGTTATAAATTATAATAATTGGGAAGTCATATATCTTTATTATTCTTTTTATTTAATGTTTTGATGTAATTATTATTTATTATATGATGAAATCGTAATATTTTAAATATTTTATGTTGTCCTTAATTTTATATTTGTATGATGATTAAATGATTTTTTTCATATTAATTGAGGTTATTTTTATATGTGAAATATGTAAAAAGTAATATTAATTTAAATAAATAGATTCTTATTTAAAATTTCTATTTTGTTGTGATTTTTAAAGACAAAGTTGATGTAAAATTATAAATTATTTAACAAAATTATTAAGGGACTATTTTGTAAAATATTAAAATTAGATTATAATTTAAAAAAATTAACAAAAATGATACTCAGTATTGACATAATATCATACTGGAACTAAATCCGATACCAATACTAATATAGTATATATCAAATTAAGTCAACTCCTAAACGTTATATTGTTATTTAAGTCGATATGAAATTTATATTCGCCTCACCAAATGTAATAATAAAATGGTACCAACTACAATTTCTTTGCCAAATGATTTAATGGTAAAGAAACAATATGTCCCTAAGTAAGGCAGTTAGTCATCACACTAGAAAATTTTGCTTACAACTGCTAATTTTAAGTAATAATTTTTTTGGTTAGCTATGCTCTTATATAAGTCGTTTTGGATTATTATAACCTATTATTACAAATCTTGTACTGTGCCTGTCGGTACCAATTGAAAGGTATTTTACTAGTTTTAAAAGGTACAAAATTTATCAGTATTGTACCAACCAGTAGTACTGACCTATATTGACCTAGTATTTGAAATACTAGTCAAATATCGATTAATTTCGAAAAAACTAGAGAACTTAAGGATTAAGATACAAAAAAAGTAATTAATCCCAAAAAAACCGAAACCTTAGTGCTCTTCCACTTCCCCCATTAGATTTCAGTCACCTCCCTCAGTGTTAGTCCCTCCTCTCTCCAATTCCACTATTCTCTAGTTGTCTCCACATCACTCTCACTCTCCTCTAGTTGTCTCAACATAGTCTCTGTCACCTTAATGTTCCTTTGCCTTGCTGTCGCTAAGATCTCTCATAACATGTTGTTATCATCGTCGTTGTTCTCTTAAGTCGCAACTAATCACCTTGTTGTCTCATTGCCTTATTATCGTTTGTTACTCACCATTATCGCTGCTGATCTCTCACAACTCGTCACAACTCCGAGTCTCGATGCCTATCACAAGTTGTAACTCATTGGAGTCCTGAGTCTCCCAACTCCTATTGCATCCCATAGTGGTCTCGACCATTGCTTCGCACTCCATACACCTTATGGCTGATCATAGATCATCCTCCAAGCTCTACCTCTGGTCCTCTACCATCGCACCACCTCACCCTCCACCATCGCCTTGAGTTGTGTTTTGTTGTAAAATCCCAGTGTTGTGAGCTTATGCATATGATAAAGATAAAGCCAAAGTTACATTTTGCAAGCAAAAACTCGTTGAAATCATGGGTGATAATTGATAAATGGATAATGTGATTGCTTGTGTTGTGGTCTTGGATACCTGGGTGTGTGGCTTGTGAATTGTGATTGTAGAAGTTTGAACTTGAGTCATTCATAAAAATTAACAGAGTCTTGTTTGGAAATTGAAATTAATTGTGTTTTTTAGATGATTGGAAATTGGAATTTTGAATTAGATTGTGAATTTAAGGTTATTCATTTTCTGAAATTTAATTGGATTATGAATTTAAGGCTGTTCTTTTTAAATTTGATATTGAGATTTGAATAAAAGGTTAGTCTTTATCATAAATTAGGCTATATATTATAAATTGAATATTGTATTCATTAACATGGATTAGTTAACTTATGGTTAAATTATATGATTAGTAATTATACAAATTGAGTTATAATTGTAAGTTTATGTTTATAATTGGATTGATTAATCGATTAATCAACAATCATACAAAATAGGTTACAGGTATGAGTTTATTGTTAAATCACATAATTATACAAAACAAATTATAGTTGTGAGTTTATATTTACTTTATATAATCACATAAAATGATTTGTATTTGTAACTTTATAGTTGAATTATGTGATTACATAAATTGAATTATAGATGTGAGTTTATGGTTGAATTATGTAATAACACAAAATAAGTTATAGTTGTGACTTGTGAGTTTAATGAATTACATAATCATACAAAATAGGTTATAATTATGAGTTTTTTAAATATATAATTACAAAAAATAGTTTATATTTGTGATGTGAGTTTATTTTTAATTACATAATTACATAAAATAGTTTATAATTATGAACTTGTTTGAATTATATAATTATACAAAATGAGTTATACTTGGGAAAGTGATGTAATCAATGTATACATTTGATGTTTGGGTTTAAAAAGAAGCATGAGTCATTGAGAAACTATTATTGATCTATTTATTTATGTTTTTATACACAGCTTTATTTTGATATAAAGTTATTAAGTTAATTTTGATATATGCCTTCATTTATTTTTATAGATAAATGGAAAGAAGTTGAGTACTCCTGATAATTCAACCACATTAGGAAGATCCAACGATCCAACTTGAACTCATGTCAATTGGTTCCTAGAATGAATAACCATATCATTTGTTTGTATTGTAACAAACATTTGAAAGGTGAAGGAATCACCTTATTAAAGTAGGTGGTGTCAAAGGTGCTGTAGAGTATTGTAAAAAAGTGAGTATTGATTCGAAATGGCAAATAAAGACTTTGTTTAAAAAGTATCAGCATAAGAAAAATGGAAGGAAAATATTTAACTATGAAATTGGTAGTGGATGCTCTTTTATTGGTAGTCAGGATGATAAGAGGGATGTTGAAGGTGGTAGTATTCATACCCAACAAGATGGAAATGTTGAACCTGATGTTAGGAAAAAAAGATAACAAGTGTAATTTTTTTCACCACGAACAACACATAGAGCTCAGCCTTCAATCTGTAGTGTCTTACAATCTAGATAAACCACTCATAATATGGACAAGGCAATGTTTAGATAGTGGTATAATTCATGTATAACATTTAATATTGCTCAGTCTTATTACTATTGACCAATGGTAAATGATATTGCCTCTTACGCTCCAAGATACAAAACTCCTTCAATTGGTAATTACAAAGGTAAACTTTTGAGCAGCTATGTTTAAGGAATAAAAAGTTATTTAGATAAAATAAAAATGACTTAGGCTACTGATATTCAATCATATATGATTGTTGGATAAATAAAAGAAAGGAACCTATTATTAATTTTTTGGTTTATTCTGCAAAAGGGATAGTATTTTTGAAATTTGTTGATGCATTCGGCCTTATTAGGAATGTTGATATTCTATTTTAGATATTTGATGAAGTTGTGAATGAACTTTGGCCAGAAAACGTTGTTTAGTTCATTACTTATAATGATTCTGCTTATAAAGTAGTTGGAAGAAGATCGTCAAGCAAGTATAATCCTTTTTATTAGACTCCTTATGTTGTATATTACATTGATCTAATGTTAAAGAATATAATAGATACTAGATTTTTTTTATTAATGAGACTATATAAAAAGAAAAAAGTGACCAAGTTCAACTGAATAAAAAACAAAAAAAAGTGAACATGTTTATCTATAATCATTCATGGATCTTGAGTTTACGAGAAAGGATTTCACAAATGACAGGAATTTGTATCATCTTGCAATTACAAACCTTGCAAATAATTTCTTATCACTTCAGTGTTGTGTTTTGATGAAGGAGTTGAGACAAATGTTTACTAGTAATAAGTGAGCTGCATCTTAGCATAATAATTCCAATGATAGATTGGAAGTCATATAATTATACTTGAAGATCATGAATTTTGATCTCAATGTCAATTTGTTATCTATTATAAACAATTTGGTGAGAGTATTTCGTTTGAATGATAGTGATGAGAAAGCAAAAATATGTTATTTTTATAATGTCATGGAGAGGGCGAAGGAAGCAATCAAGGCATCTAAAAAATAGACCTTCTTTGTACACATCTTATCTTGCAGCTGTCAATGAGAGACGAAAAGGAAAACTTTACTCTCCATTCTTTGTGGCTGGGGCTTTTAAAATCCTAATGTCTATTTTAGATCAAGTTTTACAATCAAAGTTAGAATTAATAGGAGAATGTTATTAACTATTACAACTACTATTGCCCATGAGATGATACAAAATCTCTTAAGCTCACAAATGAAGATTTATAAAGTTGTTTTTGGTAATTTTAAGATGCCTATTACTATTCGATAAAGAGACAAACTTAATTCTGGTGTATATTTTTCACTTCTTTTACTTAGTAAAATTTAATCATTACTTTATTTTGTTTATAATATTACTTTTATTGTCTTGTAGTTGTTTGGATAGACCAATTCGAAAGTTGTGTTCCAAAATTGTAAAGATTTATAATTCGAATTCTAAGTCAATTATGAGTGTGATAGGATGTGAAAGAATTGGAACATATTTGAATTCATTAATTTCAATAAAAGAAATATATTAAAACACAAAAGATTGAAAGACTAAGTCATTGTCTGATACAATTTAAAGCTTCAAAAATGGTATGTTATTAGCAATTTCAAGTTGAATATAATTTCTTAATAATTTTATTTTATTTATTTAATAGGCCTCTTAATAGAATAAGTAGCTCTATAAATCCAATTTGTTTTAACTATATATATCTTTTAGCATATATATAATTAATCCTAGATGAAAAAGTATTGACATATCATTTGATGTAATAAATTTGAATATTAATAATGATGAGACACCTCTCAATGTTGAAGACTTTGTATAAAATGAGAGTTTGGGTTAATGTAATTTAAAGGGATATTCGATTGAAAGAAGCTCCAGATTTTCATTTATTATCTTTTTTAATTTCACTTATATTTAAAGTATATGTTAAATTTTAAATCTACAATATAAATATAACTGTAAATTTTTTTGTTTCAGGTTTCACTTATAGTTGATTATTTCCTTAACACAATCTCTTATTTTAATACTTAGAAAGTCGTGAATCTTTATTATTTTTATTTGATTTTTTAATTTAATGTAATTATTATTTATTGTATGATAAAATTGTAACATTTTAAGTACTTTGTATTCTCCTTACTTTTATATTATATGATAATTAAATGGTCTTTTTGCATATTACGTGGATATTGTTTATAAGTGAAATATGTAAAAGTAATATTAATAGAAATAAATAGAATTTTGTTATTACAAATTTCTATTTTATGACTTTTAAAGACAAGTTTGATGCAAAATTATAAGTTATATAATAAAACACATTGAGAGACTATTTTGTAATTTTTAAAGATTTCAAAGAATATTTTATAATTATAAGAAATTACCCAAAACGGTAGTCAGTATTAATCCATACTAAATATAGCGTCGCACTAGAATCAAATATGATACCAATACTAGCATGATCTTCGTAACATTACCTAACCTCAAAAAAGTTACAATTCGAAGGTTCTTGCGTAAATTAGCTAAAGTAAATTGGGTCTTATTTTAAATGGACGAACTTATAAATTATAGTTCAATAATTAGGAAGGTTACATGTGGCCTAACCAGGCCTACTGGACATGAAATAATCGTGCAACTCCCAACCACAACAAGAGCTATATCTACAAATTAATGTAATGTATACATATATATATATATATAAGAAAGAAGGTAGGGATACATATGGATACATTAAAGAAAGAATCAATCATTTGTCCAATTGAAGAGCACAAGAAGATCTAGGAAGTCGTTAAGTGCATGCCAGTTAATGACAGATCAATAATTGGAAAGGGACAAGGGTTAAAAGTTTCATTGAGAAGTGACATGAGATTACTAATTCATTGAATGACTTTGTGGGGGGGATGGGCTTGGTTGCCATATAAAAGACGACTTAAATGATACTGATTTGATCCTTCAACCAGAAACAAGAAAGCCTCAAACCCTATACAGTAAATGTCACAATTGTGATGGAAATTGCCAGGAAGATTTGTCGGGAATTGCAAATTTTAGAATATTACTCTCTCATGTTCAAAGTAAGTGTTGTTTTAAAGAGTTGTATATCTATTAAAAAATTGGTTAAATATTTGATATACTTTTATTAATTACACATTGAATTGTCTTAAAAATGTAATCCGTATAATTAAGATGTGAGAAAAATTAAAGGGTGATTTTGAAAATAAAATTATAAATATGCATCAAAAATCGTAAATGACACTTATTTTGAATAATTAAAATCCCTCTAAAATGACTTTTATTTTGAATAAGAGGAAGTAATATGACTAACACACATTTTAATTCTAGTCTACCATGACCTCGCAGTCGATTTAAAGTTTTCAAACTTAATTGGAAGAGGGCAAATGCTAAAAGGATAGGTGTGCTCTAAACCAAAAACATGAATGGTGAAATCTATGTGAATGTTCAATTTTAAAATTTGATTAACCAAAGAGAAGCGTGTTACACTGGCGTTCATTTACTATGAATAGTGTTGCCCTTTATAGTCATATAAAGTGTTAGGTAAAGAAACGGTTGGGATGATAATTAGACGGTTGCGCAGCTTCTATAAATTGATGCCCAATGGCAACATCGCTTTCTACACAATTTAACTTCCTTTCTCTTCCACTCTGTTGCTCTGTTTCTTTAAACTTCTCTAGCCCTTTTTGGTGCATTTACTTCTCCAGATACCCACACCAAAGTGTTTAGCCACTGCTGCTGCCACTTTGTATTCTTGTTGATTTGTGCCCCATAAAATATAATGTCTCTCCCAATACACCAAGCAAACGAGGAATCCCCATATGGAAATCTCACAAGGGAAGAGTTCTTTAAGAAGCATCAAATCATCCACCAAGAGAACTTCATGCTCAACAAAAAGAAGATGAAGATCTTCACTCAGTCATGGCGTCTAGATTCAACCCAACTAAAAGGAATCGTTGCCATGGTCCACGGATACACGTCCGACAGTGGTTGGATCAATGAGCTCACCGCTGTTGCCATAGCAAAAGCTGGTTTCTTGGTTTGTGCTCTTGACCTGCAGGGTCATGGTCGCTCTGATGGGCTCGGCGGTCACATCCCCAACATTCAGTTCGTTGTTAATGATTGCACACAATACTTCGACTCCGTAAAGTCCAGCCAACCGAAGCTCCCAGCTTTTTTGTATGGTGAATCCCTAGGAGGTGCGATTTCGCTACTTATATGCTTGCAGCAGAGCCATGCATGGGATGGTCTCATTTTGAACGGTGCTATGTGTGGTATTTCTGCCAAGTTTAAGCCCATGTGGCCATTAGAGAAGTTACTTCCAGTGGCAGCTTTCATTGCACCAACATGGAAAATAGTGGTTTCAAAGCCTGTGGCTAGCAGATCATATAAAGAAGAATGGAAGAGAAGGTTGGTGGCCAACAACCCTAATCGACGGGTATCTGGCAAGCCGCCCGCGGCTACGGCTTTGGAGTTCCTGAGAGTATGTGACTATATAAGAACGCATTGTCATGAGCTTGAAGTGCCATTATTAATCGTGCATGGGGAGGAAGATTTGGTGTGCGACTACAGGGCTGCGGTTTACGTGTATGAATCAGCAGCAAGCAAAGACAAGACACTGAAGATCTTTCCTGGAGTGTGGCATATGTTAGTTGGAGAACCGAAGGAAACTGTAGAGCTTGGGTTTGGAACCATTTTATCATGGCTTGGGGACCATGTCTCCAAAGCCAAGTAGTTGTAGACTTGTCATTTTAAACTTGTCTGCAAATTTGATATCTTTGTGGGGTTCACATCATGTGTCATTGTTCGATCTTTAACATATTAACTTCCTTTTTTATTGAGCTTGTTCCCGGGAGTATGGAGACATAAGCAGAAGGGACCTGGAACTTGGTAACGCATCCATGGCTAGCAAAGGACGTGTCCTTAAAAATACTGAACCAAAGCCTCCCATCATGGAGTGCAGCCAGTTAATAATCATTCATCAGATTGATGCGTTGTTCAGCTACGTGTTTGGTTACACGGAGCCAGGTGCATGCCAACCTTACATCGACATTGCTTCTTTTTAAAATTCTTTGCATTTTGACCTCGAATATCAAATGTTTTCTGTTGCAGTCACTGGAAAGGGAGGAATTAAAATAAAATGAAATTAATGAAAATGTATAAAATAAAACAAAACTGAATAAGGAAGATGAGTTGCAACTTGCAACACATCGTCAGACACATAACATCAATTACAAAATATAATCACACAAAAAGCTGATAGGTAAAAGACACTGACACTCCTTTAATTTTTAGCAAAATATCTTAATTTCAAAATTTTAAAAACTTCCTTTTCTTAAATTTCAATTAAACAATAATGATAAAAATAAGTGTAATATAAATATTAGACATAAGTGAATCAAATGTCAATAATAAAATAACTTAATATTTAAACTCAACTCGAACCAGTTAAATCTAACATAAATTAATAATTAAAAATAATTATAATAAATTATTAATTTAAGTTAAATTTAATTAATTCAATTTAAATTTTTAAGATACATTATATTATCATGTAAATAATATTTTACTAGTAAAAAAAACTTTACTGATTAATTCAAAACTCTCCCTTACTTAAAAAAATTTTCTTAGTACAAAAGAAGAAAACTTGAAAGCTTTTCTAACTAACGTAGAAATTTGCGATACAAAAATCTGTGCTAATTTCGATACATAGGTAGCTGGATCAGAGATGATGGCTCCTGAAAAGTCTGTAAGCCCGGAGAAGAGAGAGGTGCTAAAGAAGTCAGACCATCTACATACTAATAATTCTTTTCGCAATACACATGCTGGACCTTAACTTTCCACGTTCCCTTACTCAAAATTTAATAATAACATTGCATGACCTTGATTTGTAATTAGACTGAAACTAAAAATGGTAGTGTAGACCCATGTTGAGTTGAGAAGACTGAACCTAACTAACCGTGACATTAAAACTTTGAGCCTGATTTAATCGAAGCTGGACCGCTTGCCTTCTTCAATTAATGTTGGGGTGACTTTCGTTTCTGCGCATATGGCTTCAAATTACAATCATAAAGCAGAAAACGTGTGAAGGAAAATTGATCAGAAGCTATAACCATAACACTTTAAAACCACAGTTAATAGGTGGATATTAAGCTTGGCAACTGGAATGCAGGAGATTGATTTTCTTATCGTTTTCTTTTCAGGAGCATCATAACTCTTTCCTATGACACCGGCCTCTTAAGCTAAAAGGGACAGATCACAGACGTTTAATTTTCACCGCTAGTTCATTCCAGAAATCTTTTCACTGGACACCGAAACAGGCATTTCAGAATTGCCTGTCTACATAATATCTTTGCATTTAGTGTCAAATCTTTCTCTCTGTCTTTCCTGCCAAATTTAATGAAATATGCAACCCTTAAAAGACAAGTTTGTGGTTACATGTTAAAGGCAAACAAGAAAAGATAACAGAATCCCATTCTCACAGATGTCTCATGACAGAATAATGTTGTGGCCGTGCAACTGTCCGCTTCTAGATCGACTCAAGGAGCAAGTAATTGACTAACTTGACAGGGAACAAGATCTTCTGTCTAATATTACTTTGTTTTATTATGTCTCATAAAATCTTAGTTATTTATTTTACGAGATTCACACGAAATTTACGTGAGACCTATATAAAATTTACATAAATAAATAATTAAAATTTATTAAACATAATAAAATATCGTAATATTATATAAAAGATCTGAACACTTCGATAGACGCTGGCCGAGCAGTGCTACTTGGCCTTGGCATTTCGTAGGAGAACAGATCTTCTGTCCAGTTTTATGGTATCTTATTCTGTCCAGTGAATCTCAGCCATCCATTTATGAGGATCCCACGTTTATTTATGTGGGTCCTGCATGTGACCCACATAAATAAATGACTGAGATTCACTGGACAGAATAGGACACCATAAAATTGAAAAGAGGATCTGGTCTCATTTCGTAGTACGTCAATCTTTGCCTTCAGATATAGTAAATGCGACTTCATAAACAGAAGCATCGTAAATCGGGGCCAGGCACGTAGATCTATGTGCTTTGCTTCCCTCCACACTTTCAAGGTCCATACTCGTAATTAATTCGCTTGAAGTTTACAACTTTGTCACGTTTGTACAGCTCTGAACTCTAGTTTTGGCGTCTTTGCTTTTTCCCTCGTGAAGAATACCAAGGATACCAGCAAAAAAGAAACAGATCAACGATTATGTACTAAAGTATGCCACGTTTACATTTATCTGGTTAATTGATTTTTTAGAGCGCATATTAATGACTGGCCTATATTTAAACGAGACTCTAATTGAGTAGATCATAGATGTGACCTAACTTGATCCCTCGACATGTGAACATGTGACCTTTGGCCTTTTTTTTCTCTTGCCCCTTTTAGTATTCAAAATTTCAAATTACTGGGTAATTTATGTATATTAAATAAAATTAATAGTTATATTAATATTTAGTATCAAATACTAAAAATAATAATGAGACATTTTTACTTATATTTAATTATTATATAATTTAACTATATTAATATTGACCACACATTAATTATCATTTAATTTTGTTATAAATAAATAACATTAAAATGTACAAATTCGATTAAAATTTTATAGTTAAGTGGTATGTCTAGTAATTATAGTTATAAATAAATATGTAGTTCCACAGAATTTAAATCGATATAATTACAAAAGACTCGTGATATTGTCGTTAGATAATGGTTCTAATACCTTGTTA
>JANZLD010000003.1:58189807-58199863 GCA_026413575.1 Erythroxylum carthagenense
TGTATTGTTGGCATTATGCAGCTCTATTGACAAATGATCATATAGCTCATCTAATGCTCGAAAATTGCGATAAAATTCCTTGACAAAACTGATTAATTTTTTTTACAAACATATGAAGATAGCCCTAATAAACATATGAAGGGAAAAATATTTTCACTTTTATTGAGGGTAAATATGGTATTATATTATCTTTCAATCCCATTAATACAGTAAACCAAACAACATTATTGGTATTAATATAAAAACCTAAGTTACAAACCAAACATTATTTTTTCATTTTTCATACCCATCCTCATCCCCTTCTACTATTATACCTATATCTATAGTCAACCTCATGCTCAAACTAAACATCTACCTATATTACATGCTCAAAAAGATTTTCTTATAATTATTTGTATAACTTTGCTTAATTTCTAGCTGAAATAGTATCAATGTGTTTGTATAAGTAATGTTCATGCCACTTTAAATGTCAAAAAAATGTTTGTGACACTATTTTCAGATTTTAATATCTCCATTCAAGATTTCAATCTCTTAAAGACATTAAAGGTACATTAAGATTGTCAGTGCTCTAATATAAGAATAAATCTAAATAGCTACCTTGTATTATCAAATGATCTATAAGTTTTAAGAATATGCTCTAGATCTAACACTCCAATCTTTAAATAGTGCTTATCTATTTAAGTATCTTTAGCATCATATATAAGTACAAAACTACATGCAAATCCCTTCATAAATCTCTTATGAAGAGCTTATTAAGCTTCTTCCTAATTAATGTATAACCAATTACAAAAAAGTTCATCAAGCAATATAAAATCCATTATCTAAACATGTAAATGTGGATATCATATTCAAGAAAGATAAGAAAGACATTCAATCATAGGTCTTTCCTACTTAATTCATGATGGATGAATGACCAACAAAATGGCTCTAATTGAATCTTTCATATTTGAAGGATAAATTGTTCTTCTTTTCAAAGATAAAGACAAACATTACTACTAGAATTTTTACAATTATTTGTATTGGTTCAAGTGTGATGCTTCTTAATGATGAACAAGATAAACCAATGGTTCTTATTCATCTAAATATGATGAATAAGATAAATCAAATCCTATCTCTCCAAAGAAAAGAGGTGCATCTAAAAAATCCTTTAAGAACAGATATCTAGAAGGCAGTTTAGATGTTAATCTATAAGGCAAACCACTTTGAGATGTTTACCATTACCATGGTGTCAAATTTTGATAAGATTTTCCACCATTAGTGACATACACCAAAGATAACTTTCAACGTTAGCATAAATCTCTCAAACCAACTAAAATATCTTCTAATGGTATAATCGAAGTTTCAAGCTATAGGAAGAGTGTTTTAAACAAATAAACAAATAATGTTACTACTCATAATAAAATATTATGAAGATTTACTCAAATAAATAATTGTGGTGGCCAGTCTCTTAAGAGACTCTCGTGCTAAAAAGTATTGTTCAACTTTTAAGAATTTTTATTAAACTTATTCATCATGCAATTCTCTTACTTTCATTAGTGAAATAGCCAAGATCTAATATCTTAAACAACAAAGAAGTTGAAATTACATACCTCTATGTATAACGTAGGTAACTTTATAGATCTTTGGATGAAAAAAACTAGATAAAGAGTAATTTACATGTCATTAAACCCTTTTGAGGTTCAAACTATTTTTCCCTCATGGCAATCATAGTTCTTCACACCATACCCTAAACCTTCAAATCTATTATCAATGGAACTTACAACAATCCTTTTAAATTGTGGCCTTTATACCATATTAGTCCATTCAAAGAAGATTTAAAGGTAAGATATAATTTCTCTAAATCGTCCAACAAATGATGGGGTTTAGGTGATAGGGTTTTTTTTTTAATTTAACAAACTTTTATAACCAATATACTTAATTATAACTACCAATATAAATAAGGATTGAGAGATTGTCTAACATATTAATAAAATATTTGAACAATAATTTAAAGATGATAAGGAAGAGAGATTGCAACCTAATTTATAGTAGTTTGAGAAAGAAAAACCTAGCCTATAGCCACTCCTAAGAAACCTCTTATTGTATTATAATTCTTATTTCAATGTGAATAATAACCTTTGTATAATATTTTCCACGTAAAAAGGAACCCTTTTATAATCTTCCTTTACGGTGAAGAAGAATCTTAATCTCACTTGGAACACCCCTAAGTATAATAATATAATGTGCTAATTAAATCTTACAACTTAAAATACCTTACTTTATCACTTGACAATTCAAGAGAGACTCATTCACATAAGTATAAGACGATAATTCTCAAATGAATGCAAAAACTTAAAGATGTGTGTAAAAGACACTTAAATGCTTCTTGATGTAAGAATCAAAGAGAAAACATATATTTATAAGATTTCAGGGCTCCTAATGGAAATTGGATACAAAAACTATTCGTTATAATGGCTAATTGTAGAGTAGTAGTTGATCATTACAACGTATTAGTTGAATAGTATGAATTGCATGCACAAATTCACTAGCCTTTGAGACACGAGTTGACCACTTGGCATATTAGTCAACCAGTATGACTCATTAATCGAATAATATATCAATCAATACCTATCAATGCACACAATTTGATAACTTTAACTTATATTGGTTGGTCATTTAACTTATATAGGTCAACCAGTCTCCTTAAAAACATGATTTTAACAATTTCAAGTACTTAAAATCAATTTATTAAATACAATTATAATTAAAACACTTATTTAAATATTCATTACTTTTTTTGCAAGATCTTAAAGCTTTTCTATCAAAACCAAAAGCTTCAATTCTTCTTAACAAATGAAGAGATTTATGCAATAAGGTGATATAAAATGTTTATGTATGGTGAGCCTTTTAGAACATCAAGGTGACTAATCAAAATTACAATTAACATTACAAACTAAAGAATGACCTTGATGTTCCTTGTTCTTCACCTTGTAAGTTGGAAACTTCTTCTCTTCTTTTATCAACTTCATTGACTATCTTCTTAAGTTTAATACTACATCTTGTTTTTATATTACTTCTTACAAAAATAATAAACTCAATAATAGTAATTATAATTTGTTATCATTGAAAAATTGATTGGAACCTCCTATGCTTCAACAATTTCTCCCTTTTTTTGATGACAAAACATTTATAATGTTAGAGGACAATAATAAAATTAAGCATATAATCAACTGTCCATTTCAAGATATGATTAGTTATCCTTTAATTCGTACGTCAAATATAATTCAATATAAAAAAACAAAAGAAATATTAAAAGAATTCTCCACATATATAGATAAAAGAATTTACTCAAGTATAAAAATATCATAATACAAAAGTCACCACATATATAAAAGTTACTCGCTATGAATGTCATTACTCCCCCTAAATTTGATATCACCAATCTTTTTCTTCCGCTTTAGAATAATAAAAAATCAATTATCTAAAAATGCATAATAAAAAGTATCATACGTCAAGCTAACTTGGTTAAAAGATGAAAATGAATTTTATGAAGATAGATAAACTTATTCAAGAGAGAGATTTTTTAATATTTAAAGAATTAAACTAATTTTTTAAAAAGCTAATTTTGATTAAAAATCCATAATGGTATCTAATTTTGAAAAAATCTCCAATTTCGATATTGTGTATAAGTTGAAAATTTCAATTAAAGCAATAAGGGCAAGTTTTGATAAAATTATTAAAAAAAATATAAGCAAAGTTGCAAGATCAAATAATCAATTTCACAAAATAATGTATCATTTTGAAAACCTTAAAATTTCAATGATAATGATACGATAAAATACTCAAATTTGAATAAATATGATGTATTCACACATGATTCTTAAAAGTTTGAATGAATCACTTAATTTATAAAAACAATTTCAAAGCATGAAAATGCTAAAATTAGGAGTATCTAAAGAGAATGTGAGTGTTGATGATCTTTAACATAAAGGGGAAATTTGAAGATAAGGTATTTAGTAGCAACAAGGAATGGTGTTTTTAAAGAAAAGGGTGAGTTGTTAAGAATTTTGAGAGGCATAAGCAAGAAAAATAAGAAATAGAAGAAAAGAGAAGGAGAAATCTCTTACTTCTTGATGTTTAATTGACCAATGTTTATCTTAAATAGGATAGATGAAGCAGTATTGAACACTTATTTTGAACTCACTACATTGGTTAACCATAAAGCCATATTGGTTAACTAATGATTGGTCTGGTCGACTAGTATATACAACTAATCTACTTACAAACTTAATAGGAAGAAAAGTTTTTTAGACAAAAGGGCACTGATTGACCACTTGAAAATATTGATCAACCAATGTGCATAGGTGGTTAAGGAGAGGGTGACCAAACTCTTTACAAACTCATTAAAAAGATAAAAAAGATTAAGTTTTAGAATATGGGTTGACCACACTGAGATATTAGTAAATTAGTGTGTTTTGATAAGCTAGAAAATAACCCTAAAATCGAATAAAAATATTAAAACACATAGTCAACCAACTAAATTTCAATCAAGAATGAGTTAAATCAAATAAGGGAATCCTTGTCATATACAATTCTCATATAACTAAGTCTAATTTATCCTTATTCAATAGTAGTTTAGAGAAATTATTGCCCAATTATTGTAAATTATAATATAATATTCTTATTTTATACAATAATCTCTAATTCTAGGCACTAATATCCACACCATACTTCAAAAAATGTTTATTATTCATAATGTAAACCCAAAATTCATTGTTAAGGATTTATACTCAATTTGAAAAATAAATGCAAGACGTCACATATTTCAAAAATATCAATTAATAAGTACCTTTTGTTTAAGATTTCTTATGAATGGTTTGAATAATGATTCTTTTTTAATTTTCAACCCATTGGAAGCATCTTTTTCTTTCCATCTCCCTTGGTTTAATTCTCTTTGGAAAAGTTTTAATGGTTATTTTTTGGGTTAAATTCTCTACATCCTACAATAACATTTTTAGGACCTTCATAGAGGTAAGAAGGCTAGATTCATGAGATAAAAAGCATAAACTCTTAAAAGATAACACTCATTTTAATAACTTTCATCTCTACTACAAACCATTTTTCTTAGTCTTTATAATAACCTTACAATGCAATGTAATCAATATGTTTTAGGTACCTAAATGAGCTTGATTCCTTAATTATTAGGCTCCTCCCAAAATTTCAAAAGTTTGCTTATTATTCTTTATTTGAGACAAAAATCTATCAACATATCTATACTTACCATAAAAATGGCATACCATGTTATATAGGTATGATGATGCATAAATGCACTGCTTAGTCTTCTATATACATATAAGGAATCTTCCTTTATACAAGAGAAGTTTTTAAAGTTCTTATAAGGTAACAAAATATCCTATCATGATTATATGTATGATGTATGCTACGAATGAAAGTTTGATGTTTGCTTCTTTAAGGTCTCAAAAGGTATGAGTGGATTTGAATGTTATCATAAAAGTTATGCCTATTTTTCCTTTGAGACTATTAAACCTCATACATAAATTGTGAGTCTCATATATTAAAGCACTTAGTTAAAAGTAAGTCAACAAACATATATTCTCCCCCCTTTGGGACAAATGATGCCAAAAACAGAAGTTAAGAGCTACCAGAAAGTTGAAGAACCCGTTGCTTTAGTTAGCTGAGAGCATCAAGTCCCATTTGAAAGATTCTTTCAAACCACTCAATCTTAGTGAACAAAGCGAAATGAGGATTGACAGAGGACGTCCTCAAGGCATCCGAAGGATCCGGTGTGATTGAAAATTTCAGAGAAATGTTCATCAAGGGAACCGGTTCAAGAATATTTGACTCCAATCGAGGGACTCCATTTTCATATAGAAATTGAGTTATCAACCAAGGAAAGTATAGCAGAGAATGTGACTTTCCTCCAATAGCCAATATAGCCTCAATTATAAGTCGTCCTAAATTAAAATGCACCTCGGTACTAATGGCATAGACCAGTTTGGCATGTGCTAAATAGACCGAAACAACATGTGTACTAGGCATCTAATTAGTCAAATCCAACTTAAAAATCACAAAATACTTTTGAGTTAGAATAGATGAATGGAGCACTGAACTAGACCCCAGATATTTAACTTGCCTCCAGTTAACACAGTGGCTATCACATCATTCGGAACAACTCACTCATCATCTTAAATTCTATCCCCGAGTAGATTATCAAACCCCATAAATATATTCAGCCTATCAGCATCAAAGCTAATCATCTGACCCCGCATATATAATAATTTATAATTGAAGGCAGTATCAATCAGAATGTCACCAGTCTAATTGCAATAAAATTCTTTTACCAAATCTGAATCATAGTGTTGCGGTAGCAATGTTGCTTGTAGTAAGCTCCTTTTCGATAAAAGAGTGACCAGATTATAATCATGAAATTCATGCAAGTTAATAGGGTGAACAAGAACATGCCCATATCGTTGAAGTTGTCCCATTTGTCCTCAGCGGCAAAAGTGTAAAATGTGAAGGATAAAGCATTTCCCATTAATATACGGTCAAAAGAAGTGCATTGAGGTGGGTGGATCTTTTTTCGAGCCTTCTTTTTTATCCTTTTCCCATAAGTAGTAGAAGGAACCAAAGGAGAAGAAACTGGTGGTACTTTTGCATTAGGGGTCGCATCAAAATTAGAAGAAGCTTCTTCAACCATTGAGAATAATACCTGAATAGTATCATCAACTGAATTTGGTATTCTCTCCCAATTTGAAGTGGTGTCGGTAATGTCAATGGGGGTGCTCGAGGATGACTCAGCCCTTGCCAATTTTGTTCCCGACTTTGGATTCAGTAGGAGATGACATCAACGTCGAATGGGCACTATAGGTGGCTTCTCCACCATAACCTAAGATGACTTCTCTTTGTTTTTACCCATTCTAAACTCAAAAGGGAAAAACCCAAACCAAATAAGATAAGCGACACCGACAAAAGAGATAGAAATATACCCAAAAAGAGATGCCCGTGAGAAATACAAAGCCCACACTACTAAAGAGTTTAAGAATCTTTGGCTAACACAAAGTCACAAGATGATGATGAATAGCCATCGATGAGCCCTTTAAGGTTGCCAAACCAAGTGCTTGAAAATCAAAGGAAGGAAAGAAGACGTAGTCGTAGATGCTTGGGTGACAGCAGAAATAAGATGAAAAATAGGAATTTTAATCCCTTTTGTAGAAACATAATGTTTCTTTTTTTAAGAATACATTAGACATGTAAGGCACAAAGTCCCAAGGCCCTTCGAAGAAGCTCAAACCTGATTGCATCAAGAGGTTTCGTAAAGATATCCACCAACTGCTTTTCATAGATACATGTGACAAGATGACCATTTTGTTATCCATAAGCTCTCGGATAAAGTGGTACATCAAATCAATGTGTTTCATCTCAGAGTGCTGAACCGAATTGTTCGAGATGTCTATGGCACTCTTGTTATCGTACATAATTGTCAACGTATTGTCATTAATCCCATAATCTTCTAACCTCTACTTCATCCAAAGAAGTTTTGAACAATAACTACCTACAACAATATATTCAACCTCTGTGGTCGATAGTGAAATTGAGTTCTACTTCTTATTGTACCACGAGATTAGATTGTTACCTAAAAAGAAGCATCCTCCTGAAGTGCTTTTCTGATCATCTAAGTTTTCAGCCCAATCCACATTACTATATCCAACTAGATAAGATGTAGAGTCAGATGTATATCATATTCCAAAGTCAAATGTTCCGCTTACATATCTGATAATCCTCTTTACAGCTATCAGATGTGTTGCTTTTGGGTTAGCTTAATAGCGAGCACATACACTAACGCTGTAATAGATATCTGGCCTACTTGCAGTCAATTTTAATAAACTTTTGATCATGCTCCAATATAGATTGACATCGACTTTTTTACCATTCTTATCTTTATTTAGCTTTGTTAAGACATTCATAGGTGTTCTCGGATGTCTGCCATTCTCAAGATGAAAGTTCTTTATTAAACTCTTGGCATATTTAGTTTGGGATATAAAAATTACATCCTTTACTTGTTTAATTTGCAAACCCAAAAAGAAATTTAGCTCATCTACCATACTCATTTCAAAATCGAATGTCATTAATTCAACAAATTCATCAACCATATTTGAATGTGTGGAACCAAACACAATGTCATCAACATAGATCTGAGCAATCACTAAATCATATTTAAACTTTTTAACAAGCAGAGTTTTCTCAACACTACCTCGTTTATATCATTGCTTAATGAGATATTGTGTGAGCCTTTCGTACCAAGCTCTTAGTGCTTGTTTGAGACCATAAAGAGTTTTCTTTAGCTTAAAAACGTGATTTGCATAGGTTGAATCAATAAATCCTTTTGTTGCTCATCATATATCTCTTCCTCTATAAACCAATTTAGAAATGCACTATTCACATCCATCTGATAGAACTTAAAGCCCTTTATACTTGCTATACCTAACAGTAATCTGATAGACTCAAGTCGTGCCACTGGTGCAAAAGTTTCGTTAAAGTCTATTTCTTCAACCTGTGAAGCCCTTTTTATATTCGTTAATGTTCCTCTACCAATCACCGAAGCCTTTTTTCCATCTCCGAAGGTCACATGACCATCCATACTGTTGGCCCTCAATTTTTTTTGAATAAGTATGATTTAAATAAATTATGAGGACATGATAGATTAATTTTGGAGTTAATTATTATATTATGTCAAGGCTATTAGGATTTTATTACATGGGTTAATTGAATTAAGGTAGTAAGATTGTATTAAGGGCATTTTTGGTAGTTCACTTAAGGATGAAGAGCCATAAGGCACAAAGGAAGGGTCAAAAGGGACTTTGCAAACTTATTAAGGGTATTATAGGAAAAAGAATATATTGTCTTGCTTGTTAAGAAGAGAAAAATATGAATTAAAGGGAGAGAAGAGTGAAAAACAAAAATAAGAGAGAAGAAGGAGAGGTTTTGGTTTAGAGAGAAAGGAAGGAGGAAAAAGCTAGGGTTTCATCATTTCTTAGTTTTCAAAAGAGATTTTGAGGTTGTTCAAAAAGAGAAAAAGGTAGAGAAAGAGAAGAGCATTCATTAGAGCTAATAAACTCTTCATTTAGTAAAGACTCAAGGTAAGCTCATTCTTAATCTTTTGAATTTTTGGAAAAGTTTTAGTTCTTAAATCTTAGGAATTGCTTAGGTTTAAGCTTTCTAGAATCAATTTTATGTATACGTGTCTTTGAGTCCTTAAATTGGAGTTCCTCTTGAATTGAAAATTTTGTCATTAATGAAGGAAATCAAGAAAGGCAAAAGGAGCAAGGAGAGGCACATTTGAGCAAGTTCTTAAGCAAGGAATTCAATGTGGGTTACATTTTTATAATTGAGTAATAAGCCATAAAGGCTTCTCCTGCCTGCTCGCTAGTGGCATGGAGCTCCTTCACAATCTCCCTTAAATTCACGACTACGCAAAACCACTATATGGAATTGCATTAGTTCGTTATGTTCACGACTACATAGGACCATAAACAGAACGAACTAACACGAACCTCCCAAACCATTCTGATGTACTTATTTGTTTATAATTTGTGACAAGTTTGATGAATTCATGATTCATAATGTTGATGAATTACTTGATAAGTTGTGAATTTGAAAAATATGTGTTACATGGATTTCAATGTGAAATTTAAAATGGAAACAAATATTTCAAGGGTTTTTTGCTTGTTTCTCGTTATAAACTTGTTACCCATAAGCTTTCAAGCTCACCCCCATTCCTTCCCATCTTCAGGTGATGAGTCGAGGAATCACTCCAAAGTTGCATCTTTTGGTGTTTTATGTTAGTTTATGAAAACACAAGGCTTTAGTCACATTTCAAGTATTATTGGATCAAGTATCTTTTGTATTTTGGAATATTGATGTACTGTGGCTTGAAATATTCATTAAAGTTTTGTATAACACTTATCTTTTGATGTTAATGAAATATAAATTATGTATTGATGATGTTGAGTTAAAATTAGGTATACTTGAGGAAGTTATCAACTTGAGATGATGAAT